>JABUQX010013367.1:12500-25550 GCA_015478945.1 Trachelipus rathkii
CTGCCTTACATTCTTTTGGTAAATAAATTTACAACTTTTTCTATTGACAAGTGCTTGAGGCACGTTTTTTGAATTGTTTTATGTTTTATGAAATGTTGTTACTTAATTCAAGCATATTATATTGATTTTTACTTATTCATATTGTGTGACACTCAACAAACACTACCAAACTAGTCATTCGTATTAGTAGTTATTATTTGTCTTTTGTTTTTTTTCTGTTGTCACCCTAGAATGTACTACTATTTTTTTTTCCTTAGTTTTGCTTAGAAAAAAATATTCGTTCACTGATTGGGAAGTGTAGTTTCCATTCACATAATCACTCATTGACTTAATTTGCATGATCCATAATTTGCAGTTTCTTATAATGGGCGTCTTGTTACCCCTCTTAAGAAGTCTGAAACCATTCTTCAAGCATAACATTTAAAATTTTGTTCTCCACAGTATCTTCTGAAGTTTCGGTTTGAGGAGCAAGTGTAGAAACTTTTAAATTTTTATTGACATTTTATTGCACCAGAAGAGCAATTTTCAGGTACTTCAAATACAGAATTGTTTTAATTGGGGGGGGGGGATTCTTGTTTTCATACCATGTGACATAACTAGAACTCCAAATTTTTCAATTATTTCATTATTCTTCTAGAGCATCTTTATGTTCTCTTTGTCATATCATCCTTACAAACTATTGTATTATTTATTATCCTTGTGTACATGATAATATCAGGGTAAGTTTCAGCATATAGCTGACAAGTCAAATTAGAATTGCATTAGGCTAGAAAATACCTAAAATTCATATATACGGTATGCCTTTCTTCCTTTGAAGTACTCTATACTATTGGATATTATTACTGGCAGGTGCAATCACAAAGGTAAAGACAATGTTAATGATTAACACTTAACAGTTATCAAATTACTATTACGAACTTTCCAGTCAGCATTTATGGATTTTTCTTGAGATCCTTTCCACTTGAGTCATCCATGATTGAATTTGTATACACAAAACAATATTATAAAAACCACCCAATATTAACACGCAATAGCAAAATCAATTTAATCCCAAAAATTTTTCAATATGGTTCTTACACAGTTACAGCTTTGTATCCTTTGCAAGAAAGTTTCTCCATAGTTGATTGCGATAGGGCTACTTGCATAATGTACTTGCACCATATAACATTCCCTTTACAGTTTGGTATGACTTAATTCCTTGTAACTTTTTAATGGTGCTGTTAGTACACTTGTTCATTAAAATACTTTCCTTGTCGTATAAAACTGCGATTTTCTTTTTTGAAACTACAGTTAAGAGTATTAATATACACACACCTCCTAATTGACCAGCCGCCGTCTCGGCCCTCTTCCACAGACGCTAAGACTGTGATTTCCCAGGTTATTCTGGATGAAAGTATAGGGGACAGATAGGAGGAAGTGACTACACAGTTTTCCAGGGCCTTGGTTGCATTTCATGCATATATTTTTGGTTAGCTTTGGTTAAGTTGAATTCTTATTTGGTAGTATTTGCAAAGTTTAGGTGGGGACTGCATCTTAAATTGGCAAAAGATGACGGGGTGGTTATTGGAAGTGAGTTAAATTCGGGTGCTATTCCTGGTGGGTGATCATTTAGTATATTGTTTGCTTGTCGATTTCTTAGATAATTTTCTTTAAGTGAATGTATTGTTTGGTGTATGCAGGTGTTTTGTGGTGCGTTGGATGTTATTTAGGATTTGTTTGTATAATGAAGCAGGATGGGGAAGATGGAGATTGTTTTAGTCTGTGATTAGTTGGGTTGGGTTGGAGAGTGTAATGTGACAGGGTGTATGTAGGGTCTGTGTTTTAGGCTAAAACCCAAACAGCTTTAAATTCTGTACCTATTATTTATAGGTGTTTGTCTATAGGTAGTACTTTGTTTCGTCGTGTAGGTGTTGTAAATGTACATTGCCTGTTATAATTCTGAGTGCCTTATTTGTTGTTGTTTGAATTTTCTCATTGTTCCCTTGTTAATAGTGGATCGCCCACATAGCACTTTAAAATACTGGTGTGCTTTGCGCATAACTTAGCTTCTTTTTGAATATAGGCAGATAAAATTGTTAACAGAGCTTAGATTCGAGAGAGAGAGAGAGTTTTTAGATGAGTTTTTATGTAAATTTTACGATGTCTCTAAAGCAGTATTAAATGATTCTATATACCTATTTGTTAGCACTTGGTTCTTAAAACTTTCTACCCTCACCGTTTTCCTGTTCCTTGCTACCCCTGTAAATACGCTACTTCTCTGTGGTCTTTTCGTGCAACATTGCTTAATGACGTGTATTTAGTCTCAGTTAGATGTTTTACTAACCTTGAAATATTTTTGTGCAAGCTGTTTACCATAGTTTAGAGGCTCCCTGAAGTACTGGGTTATTTATCAAGAATTTTTTGGGCCCGGGATTTAGGAAAGTGATTACGGTGATTAGAGACATGTTGGTATAGTATTGGAAGAAGCAGACATTCTAGTTGGTGAACATCTTTACAGCCTGAAGACCATAATCTTGACCATAGTTTCTCATTATTTGATTGATATGTTAACCTTATAGTTGTTTAAGCCAGAGACCTGGGTCTGTGTTTAGAAATGTATTTCAGGCGTGTGTGGTAGCAACTACTGGTAACCCAAAGGTTTCACCATAAGAGAGCTTCCGATATGTCACTCGGCCGTAAATGGTATCATAGCTCTCTCTGGTGGAGTATTGTGGACTTTAAGTAGTGTGAATGAAATGATTCTTACGATTACGAACTGAAAAATAGGTTGAAAGTGTTAAGGGATAGTATTGCTCCTTGGGGTACACCGTTTTTAATGTTTTACCGTGTTCACGAACACATCGCATCGTATTCTTGTTTTGATTTCCGTACTTTGAACTGTTCTCCTGATAGGAAGTTGATAACCATTTCTTTAAATAAGTGGGGATGCTTGATTTTATTAGTTTTGTGTATAGATTGTATTCTGGAGCCTTAACTGAAAGCCTTGTGTTATGCGATTGCTATGCATAACACAAAGCCTCGTTTTATGTGGGGTCTGAGAACTATCTAAACTGTCAGTTATTGGTTTGTATAATGTTGAGGCCGAGCATGTTGAGGTTAGATAAGTGGGTTTGTTGAGCTAACTTAATATTAAAAATAACATTTATAACAATAATAATATTTTTATTCCACTATATTTAAATATATTATATATATATATATATATACCTTTATTAACCCAGGGAGCAATAAAAAAAATAAGGTAAAATAACTATAATACGATATTTTAAGTATATATATATATTCATATAATATATATATAATATTATATATCATCGGATAAGATTTGCTTCGAAATAGGATCAAAAATTATTTGGGATTAGGATTTTGAATTTCTGATTAATCTGTATTTCCTTTGGGCTTTCCTGTCGGATATTTTCACTACTTTTCTTTTATATAGCGGTCGAACTCACCAGCAGATCCACAAGTCTATGAATGTTACATACATTTTCTTTTCTCACTCCCAGTTTTTTTTTATTATAATTCTCTCTCTTTATTTAATGAAATTAATAAATGCTGATATGTAAATATAAATTTTATTCACTAACCCGCAAGCGTATTGTGCTGTGCCAATGTGGGATAATCTAGTTTTACTTCTTTGTCGGGACCTGATGTTGAAGTATCCTGTATACTTAGAATATGACGTAAATGATAGAATTTACCTTTTAGTTTTGTTATATAACCAAAAAAATTAAATCATTCCTGTATTTCCTTTATCATTTAGTTAGTCTCCTTCATCGCGCAGTCGAAGTTTTCGCTGCCGCTATTATTATTTTGGTATTATTATATATATATATATATCAATTAATATATATATATATATATATATATATAATATATATATATATATATATAATTTATAATATATATAATATATATATATATAGTGGTAAAGGCTATATCAAATGTTGCCTAATAATACTATTATTCACTTAAACTTTACTCCACCCCCGATCAACCAGGAGAGGCCAAAAGAACGTGTGTTCCAGATTTTTGGAGCGGTGTAATTCAGAGGTGCATAGATTTATCACAGCAAAAGCTAGAGAAATAGAAGATGTTTCAGCTGAAGTCCTTGCAGCATTTAAAGGTCATGATCCAAAACGAACAGGAACAATTCCTGCAAAAGATCTTCGTCACATATTATTAGAATGGGGAGAAAAGCTCAGTCATAAAGAAGGTATGTAATATTTTTTATTTTTTATTTTATTTTATGAAAAAAAAAGCTATAAATTTTTAGATAAACTAAATTTGGAATGCTGTGTATAAAATTGTACTAACTCCATTACATAACATTGCAAGGAAAAAGAAAGGAGAGAATATTGATGTAATTTCTATATTAATTTGATTTTTCAAAATCTTTGTGCCATTCATCAACCTGGTATTTTCTCATAACCGAATTTGTATCCGATGACTTTCTCCAAACTTTTATTACTACGTTCCATTTTACTTAATTAAAGTACAGTCCGCCACTACAACAGTCTGTGTGTAAACAAATTGAAGGTTCCATAATTCCAAAAAAAAATTGGTAGAATTTTCCCATCAAAACAATCTGGTTGTTGAGACTTCTTAACTAAATTATGCTATTAAACAAGGCCGAATCTAAGAAAAGCACTCCACAGCTTTAACCCCCACATGAAAGATCTTTCCAGTCCTAAATCAGGTATTCACCCAAAACAATTTTAAAGACGAAATTCATACTTAGCATTAAACAAACAAAAAAACTCTTAATCCTTGGTTTCTCCTTCAACTAGAGTGATCTAATAAGCAAATTGACTGTTCCAAACGTCCTGAAATAGAATATCATTATGCGGTAGCAGGTAGTTATAGAGAACTTTATAAGTTTTCAACTGGATTATACAAACCACCCGTGTAAAAGATAGATCGAACTAAAAAATAACGCACAGAACAATGACAGAAGTAAGTGAATCACACAGACGCCCTACACCGTTTCTTTTCTATCAAATCCAACTTACACCTAACCTCCGTCCCACATTTACCTTACTAACTCACCATCATTATTGATTTCTGATACATACCTATTTTTCATATTAAATCCAGGTTATCCGTAAGTATCATTTTGGATATAAACATAACCAAAAATATGTTCTTAATTTACTTGTATCAATTTTTTCTACCCTTATAATCACACTAAGTGATCTCCACATAAATTATTATTTATTCGATGACCGTACAAGCACACCATACCATGTATCAACCCGCAGTCCTCTTTACATTCCGTTATTCGCAGAGCTAGTAATCCCTATTCATATCACAACAATATTACTCAAAATTCCAACATAGAATATAGTGTTGTCGTTTAGCCATATTTTATTTAATGCATTTTATATTTTTTTATTGTCATAAACAAATACTGGAAACTGTAATATTTGCGTAATAATTAGACGATAATATATGTTGATTGTTAACTCATACCTTCCAACCAAACAATACCTTATTCGCAGACTAAACCCAATTATATTTGTTATTAGCTAAAACGTTATATAATATAAACAGCCAAGGACCATATTCACATTAATTCAAAAGTGGTCAGGAACACGAAAAATGCACAGCACAAAAGAGCGTCAATAAAACATATGAGAATATTCAACTTTTAACAGCTGATATATATTAATTTATATAAGCAGATTATTGACAACATTAAACATAATGAGACGTAGTTAATTTCCATTATATATATAATATATAGTATATATATATATATTATTATAATTTCATACATGAGTTTTATATGATAAAATAATTGTATTAATACAATTTAATCATATAGATTATATATTATTATTACTAATTTTAAAACTTTTATATATGTAGAGATATATACGAAAGAAAATATTTAAAACTAAAAAAGTAACTTTCTTATTCACTACAGTCATGTTCCGATATACTAGTATCGTATATATATTATATATCACGCATATACATATAATAATATTATAATATATATATATTATATATACTCAGAATATATATTTTATTATAGTATAATGCTAAAATATAGGTTAAATCAATGATAGGTGTTGTGTGTGCAGCTGTGTAGTCGCATTTAAAATGATGATAGCAAGACATTATGCATAACCTACGACATCATGTTGATATTTGACTGGAGATAGGAGAGACGTTATTAGTAAGGAGGATAAATATACAGGTAAAAATTGGAGGCAAATAGGAGTAGAGAAAGTGCACTAAGGAAATGCGTATAATCTCGCCCAAGGATACGTGAATTACTGGTGAAATGATCAAGAGGGCCGAGAGGCGAGATGGTTTGACTTGACGTTGATGGGAATAAGATTTTGGACTGTTGCTAACAATTCTCATCTAAAAATTTTCTAAAGCGTTTATGAGCTATGTGATTTAAATAAAAAAGTGGAATGAATAGTTGCCAGAGGGTAACAGGAAATGAAAAATTGTCGAGCAAAGAGGATGAGCTATCCCTACTTTCCAACATATCAGCAACAGCTGAAGGCTAATAGTACCCATATATAAGACTAAGTAAGGAGAAAAGGGAACGTAGAAATATAGGTGGGAATAAGTTTTATTGATATGTATATAGTAGGAAGGTAGCTGCTGGTATTCTTAGTTCGACATACGAGTTGCGTCGAGTGACTGAAGGACTTGATTGGCTGTAAGTAAAACAAGGTCGATTAATAAGGCTATGGTAGAGATGTGTGGATCAAATGCGGTATATCCGTCTCGTAAGAAAAGATTGAACTTCAAGATGGTAGATCCACCAAAATATAGAGCTAGTTTATAAAAACGTTGAATTATGATTTGCAACAGGCGTATCATATGATTGATAGGGAGGGAAAAGGCTTTATGGCAGGTATAGTGATTATCCATCGTAACAGGGTTTAGTTCTTAGCAAAACTGGTAGCGCTTCTGTAAATGGATTCACCACATAAAGTATGATATAGGCCCTGCCGAACGATAGTGTGATGAAAACGTTGTTGTAATGTTCAATAAAAATGACTGACTATCAATGCTGATTAGTTCATATAGCCAAATTAAATAGCGGAGTGAGCACAGGTGTTAGTGTTATGCTTCTCCTTGGTATTCAGATTGTATAGTATGGAATACGTGATTATCGATAAGCTATAATCACGGTGAGGAAACTGTCTATAATCAGTGTGTTTCTCCAATGGACTGTAACAAAGAGTGGAGGGTGCCCTACTATATTGCGATCCTTCCTCCTCTCTGTAGTGGCGTAATCTGAAAGAGTTGTTTGCGAGGATTGTGTGTAAAGCAATTTTCAGGTGTAATGTATATAAAAGAAGAGGCTCTAGAAAAGTAAACTAAGATAAGAGTAAGTTAATGGTGTGTGTTGTGAGGACAGTCCTCAGTGTGAAGCATAAATTTGTATGAAGATAGTACGAGACACTTAAGCTGGAGAAGTTTAGCCGAAAACGGAGCCTAAGCCAGAGCGCCGGAGTGGAAGCTGGAACTGGAATCCGCACTCGAAGAGTGTGTGTAAGTAGGAAAGGTGTGTGAATGGAGAAAGAGACCCTTTGACTGGTACAATATAAATCGTTGACTAAAATTTGGAAACGAATGCTGAAATGTTAAAAAAGGATACGCACTTAAAAGGTCTCTCCGAGTGCAGTAGCTGGATCTTTACAAAAGAGGTATGATATGATCAATTTCTTAACGCTAGTTTAGTCTTGTATGGTTAGTGAACTAGTGGTCTTTGAATGAAGAAGTATAGATCTTAAGTTCAATGTGGTTTCAGTTGGTGACAATCTAGGAGGCATGCTAGGTGTGAGCAAGACATAATAAATGAGAATGAAAAAATGCACTATTAAATTATTAGAAGGGAGAGTTGTTGTTTTGTGAGAAAGGGGGTTATTAATGATACAAATAAATAAAGTAGGTTGAGATGTAATTTCGTTCATGTGGAAAGTTAAGAAGTTAATTACTACTCACACTCTCAAGTGATCTCACAAGTTACTAATCGCTCATTAAATCACTTCCTATACTAATAGTCAGTATTATAATTCCTGTGATCATTTATAATATATATATTCCTATATATATTATATTACTTCTAAAATGTGATATATACCTCACTATAATATATATATATATATATATAGTCTCCCTCTCTCTCTCTCTGCTCTCTCCTCTATATATATATAATATATATATATATATATATATACAGTATATTAATTATATATATAATATATTATTTAAAACCTATAAATAAACATCTATATATATATATTATAGTATATATATATATTATACTCACCCTAATATATATTATTTTATATATAATATATACTATATTAATGAATAAATAAGTGTTATTATATATATATATATTCCAATAATCTATATTTAAAAAGAATATACTCTTATAATATGCAATATCTATATTTTTATGAACGTTTTAATTTATGTGAATATATTATAGTATTAGCCAACTCTAATATTATATCTATAATCACATAGATCGTATTATATATAGATTATATATATATATATATATATATATATATTAATATATATATAAATTAAATGCTTTCATATGAATAGTTATATAATATATATTTATAATAATATATTAAATAAACTATATTATCAATTTATTGTATTAATACATATACTCAATAATTAAATCATATTAGTATGAATAATTTATAAGCTATAATATATTATTATATCTATCTGAATTAAATAAAATTATTAATATTAAATATATAATATATTAATATATATACCTTTAATTATTCTGATAATTCTAATTAAATTCATTTGTAAATTTCAACGTAAATAAATAAATAATATAATAAATAATATATATAATAAAAAACTATAATAGCTTATATATAACATAAACTATTATACTATATTATAGATATATCACTATATAATTTCACTTATAATACCTTTATATCGAAACATTACGCTAAATACTATATATCTAGATATAGTGATATATCATATTATAGTTTTTAATGAGATTATATTTAACTCCATATATATAGTGAGTGATTATATATTATATAAGTATTTTATTTCTATTTAAAAGGTTACTTCATTTTATGATTACTCAATAAAATAGTCATATATACACGATAATATAATGATATTCCACCTCATAATGACTAAATAATATATAAAATTACTTTAATATATTATATATATATATAATCACTGTATATGGATCCGTCGCGGTCCCATGAAGCTCTAAGGTGGATTTTCTGCATTGCGACGAGCTCTTACTAATTAATTATAAGAGGGGCGGTAAGGCTGGGCTTTCTTTTCGACATTTACATATTCTATATTCTACTACTGCCTTTCTTTTCCGATGTTTATCGCACCTTACCCCAACACAACAACAACAAGAATGTAAAGAACAAATGTAAATTATATATTATATATATATATATAGTTGATATATAACGATTATAAATTTTCCAAACTACTCGGAGAGTCACTACTCTACTCATGATATATAATGTACTAATTGTATAAATAATATCTATCCATAAAATTATCTATTATTTGGTATTATATATATATATATATTAATATATATACCTACACCAAAAGGGGGGTGTAAGCGGTAAGGCACAGTACGCCCAAAAAATGAGGTATATTGAGGGCTCAATCCTATTAAATATTTGAGTATATAATTATTATCAAAGGCTGCATATCTATGGTGTTTAGAAGGAAGCAAATTTGCCTCCCAATGGTCACATTCGTTATCAGGATTTTGCAAAAATTGTTTGTGCTCCTGTGCCTGATTATTACTAAGATTAAAAAATAATCATCTTCTTTTTCCAACCATCAATAATTGTGTGAGTTTTTTTCAGGCAATATATTATAAATGTAAGAATTTGTCTGCGATTTCTTTCTATTGGTGAATGAGTGTCTTTATTAATTCCATATCCTAAGGGAATTTATATTGTGAGATATACTCTTGTTTTAACAACTGTTAAATATTTTTTCACGTACCATAATATCGCATTTCACACACCTTTGCCTATATGTTAATGGACGTTGTGTTGACGCGGTAGATTATGCGAGCCCCATAAGCCGCCTGAAGGTGCTATGAGTGGTTCTAAAATGTCAAATTATTTATATGAATGATTACTAAAACATAATCCGTCCTCTGAGCCTCTGTACTAAAAATCTTGAGGAGTCTTAGCCCATCATTCTGAAAGAAAGCCTTAGCCTCTTTACTACGATGTAAAAAGGGGGAACTTTTTTAAAAAAAAAATTGTTTCTTAAGAATAAAAAAAAAAAAAAATAGGGGAGGTCTCAATTAAAAATTTTTTTTTAATAGACAATATAACAATTTCATATAAAATAATATAAACTCAAATTTTTTAGGTTATGGAATTTACTAATATTCAGTTTGTTATATATATTTACTTTGCTTTTCCTACCCCTGGTGAATCCTTAGTTTGGGAACTACGTTTTATTTGCATCCGCCAATCAGCCATAAATCCATCAAAGAAGTGAGTTGGAAATTTGTGCCGTGTGAGTTGGGAACATGGCAACCCAAGTGACAGATTTGGTGGATAAACTCCACAAATGCTGTTATAGATCCACCTAAATGAAAATTAGAGTTAAAAATAGATACCGAGAGAGGGAAGTTCAGAAATCAAACATTTGTGCCAGAGTCTATCGAATGCATTTGAAATGGAGCGCCACAGCACAAGTTTCACCGAAATGGCGAAGAGAAGAGGGCCAAGAGTCGGAAAGAAGGGAAAAATCATCAGTAGAGCTTTCCTTTCGGAAACCATACTGGAGATCGGAACTGAGTTAGAAGAATTAAGAAGATATTTCCAAACCTTCCCGTTAAAGATAGATTCGATTTCTTTAGAAATATTAGAATTAAAGCAATAGGGCTGAGAGGTCGCCCCTCTTTTGCGGCACAGGTTGAATGAGTGACGGTGCTCCCATCAAGAGGAAAAGGCTTAAGTTGATAGGCAGAGATGAAACAGTTTATCAAGGTAGATTGCAAGCTCGAAAGCACAGGTTTTGAGAACCATTGGAGAGATACAATCAGGAAGAAACTTCTCTGTATTTAGAGAGATCAGAATTAACATCTTTAGAGGAAATTATAATGTTAGCCATTAATTAGTTGGAGATAAGTGGAGGAGGAGGAATTGTCTAAAGTGGAATTTGGGACATTTTCAGTAACACTTTAGCCCCATAAATACAGAAATATTGCTATATTAAGGAAAAAAATTGTTTCGTGTAGTAGAAGGCTCATAATGAAGACAGAAAAGTTCTCTATCAGCTGTATTGTGTTGCTATAAGATTATTTCACTGCCTGTGTTAGTCTTGTAGCAAAATATTTTGCATTCCGGGATGTGTCAAATGCTTTACAATCTACAAGCATGACGATGTTTCAATGTGCGGGTTTTTTTTTTCTTTTCTTGAGAGCGGACCTCGCTCACCAACGAAAGGCATATGCCGTTCCTCCAGGCAAACAAAATACTGCCCTTCAAGCTATCACGAGCTCAGGGCAAGTGAACCCACCTGCATGAGAGCCTGTGATACTCTCCGTTTCAATGTGTGAAGCACATAAAAAACGCACAAACTGTAATGAAAGGCCTTCGTGAAATTGCAGACTTCATAGCCAAGATCTAACAGCACTGTTCAGTTACGCTCCAACCAAATTCCGAAAAACTTAACTCTTCATTCTCTATACTTAATTAAACCTTTAATAGCTTCCTTATAGCATATATTTTCAGATGAGAAATTACCACCCTTTTCACTGTGATCATTGCACCTTTTTATTATTATGGTGGACGTGACATTTAAACATTTCAGAAAAGCGCGTTTTTATTATTATTATTATTATTATTATTATTGTAATAATTATGCAGAGCTGTACTGCAGCCTCGGAATGGATAAAAAACTTCGGAAAGAAAAACGAAAAACAAAGTACATGGGATAAAGGTATCTGGAAAGAAAAACGAAAAACAAAGTACATGGGATAAAAGTATCTACTAAGCATACTCTGCACATTTATCTGCCGTACACGTACACAACGGGCATTTTTCAAAGGTCATAAGGGTGTAGAATAGGAAAAAGTATATGCTAAGACTTCCTGAAGATCAACTTGCAGAAAATATATATATATATATATATATTAGGGATGTACCGATACATATATATATATATTAATATATATATTATATATATATATATATATTATATATATATATATATATATATATATAATATATATATATTATATAATATATATATATTTATATTAGTGAATTAATTATATACTTATATATATTATTATTACCGTACTATTATTGTTCCTCATATATATTATGAAGGGGTTATGCGTCGTTGTTGAAGAACCACGCTTATTAAGCTGAAAGACTAGATGAGTGTTGGAGAGGAGAGATAGAGACGAGTTATCAGCGAGTAATTGGCGTTTTTCTGTGCACGGGGTGCTTTGGAAACTCATCTGGTTGGTCGCATCGCCCTGATTCACCAGACTTCCAACCGCAGACCTCCCCCATGACATATGCTCTCGCGAAGCAGCACTCCCTCTGCGCACCTGATAAGGACGTATGCGTTCTGCTGCAGTCAGGAGCGAGGTGTGCACACATTGAGACCGCCATTGAGAAGGGCTTCTGAAGACTCACTGCTGTTACTCTTACGTGCTATTTGGTACTGCATGAGAAAGAAGCACGTACAGGCCGTTGCTAACTAGCATTGACCGACTATTTTAGTCGAGCGGCAAGCAGAGAAAACTTGAATTGATGTAATGCTGGTTGAACCAATTGTGGTAAAAACCAAACTGTACATCGAAGTGATGGCTTCACCATCGGCGAAACAACTTCTGCCAGAGAAGATGGGTAGCTGGCTGCGTGTCGTTGTGCCACTCCAGGGGCACTAGGTCACTCGGTGGTCACCAATATGGATGTTATGGCTGCTGTTGAAGAACCACCTTCATTTATCTTAAGACTAGATGATGTTGAAGAGAGTGAGCATTTGTCGCGATGAATTGGC
>JABUQX010013368.1:10000-15000 GCA_015478945.1 Trachelipus rathkii
TAAAAATATGCGATGCATTTTAGGGCTTGAGTTTAGTCTTGGTGGTCCATGGCAACAAAAGACACAATATAGATACAAAGATACAACATAGATAAAAAGATACAATATAGATACAAAGACACAAAGATGCAAAGACACAAAGATACAAAGACACAAAGCTGCGAGGACACAAAGATACAAAGACACAAACATGCAAAGACACAAAGATACAAAGTCACAAAAATACAAAGATACGAGGATGCAAAGAGCGAAAGAAACAAAGATACAAAGATACAAATACACAAAGATACAAAGACACAAAGAGAGAAAAAGATACAAAGACACAAATATTCAAAGATGCAAAGAGTGTCCTTAGTAAAGAAATGGTGGAGAACCGTTGAGTTTTTGGTATCAGTATTGCCGTTGGTAATTATAATTGGTATGAATTTCAAAAAGATGTAAAAATCGATTGAAACAATAAAATAATTCTTTTTATCCTTTTTTGTAAGCATTTTTATGGTTAATATGAATAAAACTATATTGAAAATATTTTTGCTATTATATTCCAATTGAAAATTCACACATTTAATATATTTCTTTCCTATTTGTAATTTTTCTTACGAATTTGAACAAATTTGTATATAAAGGTTTATTAAATTACTTTGTTCAAATTTATTTTTTAAATGCATTTATTTAAAATTTTTATTTATAAAACGATATATAGATCTCGTTGTTCACATAAATATTTTGCATAAAATTATTTTTATTATCCTTCTCAGTAGTTTTTCTTTTTTTTTTTAATAAAAAAATTAAGTGTGAAAAATTTAATAATAATAATAAATAAAATAATAATAATAATAATAATAATAAATAATAAATAATTAATAATTCTAAAATAATATTAATAAAAATAAATTAAGTGTAAAAATAATAATAATAATAATAATAATAATAATAATAATAATAATAATAATAATAATAATAATAATAATAATAATAATAATAATAATAATAATAATAATAATTAATAATATCAGCATTTAAATATTAATTTTAATGTAATTAAAATACTAATAATGCAGCTTTGACAAGAATACAAAGTCATTAAAAAATAATAATAATAAATAAGAATAAAATATAATAATAAAAAAATAATAATAATTAATAATAATAAATAATAATAATAATAATAATAATAATAATAATAATAATAATAATAATAATAAAATAAATAATATCGTAATATTAACAAAATTTATAATATTAAAAATATTGATAATATTAACATATTGAAAATATTCATAATAATAATAATAAATAAATTAAATATATAATAATAAAAAAATATTAAAATATATAAAGTAATAATTAAAATAAAAATGAAAAAAAAAAATAAGCATCTTATAATTAAATAATAATAAATAATAATAAAAATACACTAAGATTTCTTATAGACTTCTATCTAATACTATACTAATCTATTCTAATATATAATATATTAATAATTTTTCAAATATTTAAAACAATTAAGATTTATTAAGATTATTTAACAAATAATAATAATAATAATAATAATAATAATCATTGAATGTATAAAAATAATAATAATAATATCGCATATTATTTTTGATGTATGATTTTGACGCTTTTTCAAGCACTCCTAAAATTAGGTGGTCTAAGAACAAATTTCCTTAGATACTTTCTTAGAAATAAAATAAAAACTATTGTATTTTAATTATTAAAGTCTTCTACTTTTCGTCTGTATACTCGGACATTTTTCAAGAAAAATAAATTCTTTCTTGGAATATTAAGACTTTGATTTATAACAAGTTAAGCACTGAAAATGTATTTCATAGAAAATAATAATTTTAAATAAGTTAGAAAAGTTAACCTACATTGACTTTTTGTTATTTAAAAAATGTTGAAAAAAATTGGACATGTTCATTATATTTTATGATTTATTACTAGTTTAAATATTTTCCCTTAAAGCAATGTATATCATAGGCACAAATGGATAAGAGAAACATGATTCTTTTATGAGGATAAGGCTTTTTTCCCTTTTATTTTTTTTTTAATAGTAGGGACTTTTCTGATGTTCTTTAAAATGTTGAAATACTTACTCGCTTAAACTTACTTATGTTGCGACATTCTCATGTTGAAGGTTTTCGTTGTGTATCCGATATAAGAGGCGTTACATCCCACTTTCAGTAACATTGAAATCGTACACAACGTTACTACTTCTCACCATTCGGAAAACGCTTCCGATAGAAGAATGCACGAGCTCGTTTTCAATGGCCCATGTAAGATCTTAAATATAAGCTTCTCCCGTCTTTGCTTAATATGCTCTTTTGAATTGTGACCTCGGGGAATCATTGCGCTTAAGGAAACATAAACCAGTAATAAATATAAAATATAATGAAATGTTCAATTTTTGAAAACATTTTTAAAATAACAAAAAAGTCAATGTAGGTTAACTTTTCTAACTTTTATAACTTTTATCATTTATAATATTTATTTTATGTATATTAGTTTAATCGATATTTATATTATCAAAATTGTTAAAATCTAAAAAATTAAATTATTCCTTGGAAATGTCTGAAGTGTACGGACAAGCTTGGTACTTATAATAAATCAATAGTTTTATTTTATTCCAGAATATATTAAAGAAAATTTCTTCTGTAGATAGAATTACTTTCAGGAGGCTTGAAAAGCATCAAAATAATAATAATAATAATAAAATAATAAATAATAATAATATAATATAATAATAAATAATAAATAATAATAATAGTAATATATAATAAATGAATAAATAATAAATATAATAATAGAATAATAATAATAATAGTAATAATATAATAATAATATAATAATAATAATAATAATAATAATGAAATATAATAATAAAAGAATATAATAATAATAATAATAATAATAAATAATTTAAACATTTCAGTATATTGTTGTGCCCCATATTCGTAGGAGCTTAGAGGCCACCCTCTTAGGACAATATATATATATATAGTAATATATATATATATATATATATATATATATATAATATATATATAATATATATATATATTATTATTATATATATATATATATATATATATATATATATATATATATATATAACTATATTATTATATAATATATATATTAATTATTTTAATATATATAGGTATATATATTATATATATATATACTATAACACTATATTATATATAGTAATATATAAAATTTGATATTGGTCTGTTCCTAGGGAACCGTAATTTAATTATGAACAGGATGACCAGAGAAGGAATCAAAGTCATAGAGATTTATTATTTCAAAATATTTAACATCGACCGTTTTCGAGTCTACCAAGACTCATCTTCAGAAGTACTGAAAATAACACATATCACTATATAATAAATATAATAATAATAATAATAATAATATTAATATAATAATAATAATAATAATAATAATAATAATAATAATAATAATAATAATAAAATAATAATAATAATAATAATAATAATGGGAAATAGATTTAAAGTTAATATAACTACAAATAAGAATAAAAAAAGAAATATAATAATAATAATAGGAAAAATTAGTTTTTATTTTTATTTTTATTATTGTTATTTTTAGTTTATATTAACTTTAAATACATTTCCATTATTATTTTTATTATTATTATTTTTTATTATTATATTTTTTATTATTATTATTATTATTATTATTATTATTATTATTATTATTATTATTATTATATAGCGCTAATGTGTTATTTCAGTATCCTGAAGATGAGTCTTGGTAGACTCGAAACGTCGATGTTAAATATTTGGAAATAATAAATCTCTATGACTTTGGTTCCTTCTCTGTCATCCTGCTCATAATTATAATATATATATATATATATTATATATATATATATATATATATATATAATATATATTATATATATATATATATAATATATATATATATATATATATAAATATATAATATAATATAATATATGTTATGGGATACCTGGAGCAAGTTTCTGACATATTATGGATAGTAATTTTTAGAGCATTTTAGCAAAATATCGATACCTTATATCGATTAATGAATAAAAAATCGAAATGGATTTTCCTTTATATTTGATGCCATCATAGTTGTTTGCTATATTTTAGGAACGTTACTTAGATAAACGCTGTTAAGTTAGATTATGTTTTTTTGGTATTGTTAAGTTAGCAACTATTGATACTTTAGGAAACTTGCTTGGTTTCTTACTACTGGGTTATGCGATATATCATTATGACATTATCGATATATGTCAGAAGCTTGTGTAAGATTGTCATGTCACTTGGAAATTATATTTGAATTTTGTAACCCAAATTTACCTGCGTTTTAATCTATTCTGCTGCATTGTTGTTCTCTTTTATGCGTCTCTAATTTCTTTAAGCTAGGAGTGTGTACACTCTATAAATAGACACACACACACTTCCTTTATTGAGTCACTTGTCTTTTATCAATGGACTCTTTACTCTTATTACTGTCTTTCAAATTATAATCAATTAATTTAAATTTCTTTGAAATAGTTGAACTTTTCAGAATAAAATTATAAGCATCATTTTTCATTTCATCCTTTAAGATAATATCGCTATCGTAATAGGTAAGAACATTGTTAAAAAATACAATGAGTAAATTTGTGATACCACTTTCGATGACATTTTCTAAAATGAGAGCTCTGATAGCAATTAATATATTGGAAAGTAATTGCCACTAGTATCACTGATATAAGTAGCGGTATCAGCGATACTACCCATCACTGAAATTGAGGCGATTAGATACAACCCGTTGCGTTTTAAATAATATAATTGTAGTTTTTAATGTTAGATTTTTTAAACAATAGGAAAGAAATTTTCAGACTCCTATAATTTATAACTTTAGTTATAAATGGAAATTTAGTTTTACTTATACGTAAAACTGTTGGAAGAAATCAGTAAAGTTCAAAAGTTTGCTGAAACCCTGGCAATTTTATA
>JABUQX010013369.1:7500-10000 GCA_015478945.1 Trachelipus rathkii
TTTAAATCGGTTCACCATTGACTGTCATAGGTGACCACTTGAGGTATGTAAGTCAGACTCGTACATAGGTGCACACACTCTATGACATACATGCTAATGTCTTACATGACCGTCCCTAATAACCTTTAATACCTCTACATAGTTGGTGACCTTGGAGATAGAAGAGATGGATAGTTTATAAGCAGTTGTGAAGCAATTGATTATCATTCCATCCATATCTTCCACACCCAACCTTCTGATTTTTAGAACACAATGCATAGGAAAGAAAAGGAAAGACCGGAAACACTAATGATAGTATTAGAGAAAATTTTATAATATTTAGCTACGTATAACAATGACATTATCATTAAATACCCTGTATTTCCTCGTCAATTATAACATTTACTAATATTTTTCCATTTTCAATTATTCTTTAGGTTTTTGGTATTTTCTCATTTTGACTTTCTTTCAAAGTCGGAATCCTAAACACTAAACATTCGTTTCTTTTTTTATTTGTTCTCTGCAAAGAACACTATTAAATTATATTATATATTAATTTGCAATTTTCAAACAAGTTAATGAATTAATCATCTTGCATTCAAAAAAAAATTTCCATGTCGAAAGTTTAAATGATGTTCCTCTTCTTCACATTTCCTCATATTATTCGGTCTTTTATTTTAATTTTTTTCGAAGGGCAACCTTTTTTCTGAGCTTTCGGATGGCCGCGTCTGATGTGAAAGTTCATTACCATAACGCAGTGAATTGAGATTTTGAACATTTGTTTTTAACCTGACCAGCTGGTCTCAGGAGATTTTAATGCGACCTAATCTCCCTCTTTTTTTCATTTCTCTCTTTATTTGGTATTTCGCAGTTCTCACAGTTATTGTAACTTTTTTTTATTTTTGTTATTATAAGTGAATTAGGCTACGAGTAGAAAAAGTATTTGAAACGGAAAGAAGATTACTAATATCTAACATGCGACAATATTTTTAAATCTAAACATATTTGATACCATGGAAGTTAAAGAATTTTATACCTTTGTACTAAATCTATATCAAATTTATGCTTTTTTTCTTGAGTTTCTCAATGCTTAATGGACAATAGCATACTCTTTTCGCACATAATCGATTAACTACGGTTTCCCTCTGGAATTGTTTGACACAATTTTAAATGTCATTAAACAAAAGCATATTTTTATTCCGTCGACATGATTAACTCATCAGAAATGTAGGGTACATTAAATTTTATCAACCTATGATAAAGAAAATTCTTTTAGGATGCATTTCATGAAGTTTTAAATGGTTTTCAAAAGTATTAGATAGTTTTAGGTTTTTAAAAACACTGCAAACTCATTTTCCTCCACTTCGTTCATTCAGACTTTTTGGCGCGTAAATCTCCCTCAGTTCTGAATCCTTAAATGCTACGGTGGGAAATTTTGATTGCCTTGACTTTTTCCTCCTTCCACTATCTTATCATTTGAAATATGAAAATTACTTAATATTGCACTATTATTAAAAATATGTATACTTTGCATGCGAAAAATAAGATGTTATATGTGACATGTTCAACAATAATTTAAAAACCATTTATATTGGCCATTTTGGCTTCACATTCAAACTTGTTTACAGCAATAAATTTTTTTATTTTTTTTTAATTGTTACTATATTGCATTTTCTCCGATTCATTGTTATTTGATGTTAAACTATTATATTTATTAATTACAGGCAAAAGTTCATTACAATTTACATTGAATAAATTTCCAATTTTCTGTTTATTATTATTATTATTATTATTATTATTATTATTATTATTATTATTATTATTATTATTATTATTATTATTATTATTATTATTATTATTATTATTATTATTATTATTATTATTATTATTATTATTATTATTATTATTATTATTATTATCATTATTATTATTATTATTATTATTATTATTATTATTATTATTATTATTATTATTATTATTATTATTATTATTATACTAGCATTTATATTTTCCAGCATTTTTTTCAATATTATTTTCATTGTTATTTTCAGTATTATATATAAATAGTTCTATCATTGGATTCAAGGAAATATTTATTTTTCTTTGTTACCGTATTTTTTATTGAATTCATATTTGAGCAGAGTAGGGGGATTTGTAGTTTGCTTCCCTCCTGCTGGGGTATGAGTGGGAGTTTTCCGAGTAACAGATTTTGAAGAGATTTTCAGTGGAGACTTATTTTCGCTCTGACGTTTTGATAGCGTCCTTTGGCGCGAAATTGATGAGCGCGGACTCAAGTTGTTCTTGATCAGAGGATGAGGAAGGAAAGTCCTCTTCTCTCCTGGGAGAAGGAGTAGATTTTGGGGGAGGGGACTTTCTGTTCCCTTTTTTTCCTGTTGTTGGGAAAGTTTCTGCCCGAGTTGTTGTGGGTTTAACATAGAGTATTTTCGTTGTGACCATATTTCCTGCTCACAAGAGTAAGACTTTGTTTAAAGTTTGAAACAATTTTTAAGCCTAAAACCAA
>JABUQX010013369.1:27500-32500 GCA_015478945.1 Trachelipus rathkii
TACCATATATATATATATATATATATATATTATATATTTATAATATATATATATATTATATCTATATAATATATATTAAATAATATTATATATATATAGCTTATATATATAGTATATATATATAGTGATAATAATATTTATATATATATATATATTTTATTTATATAATTAAAATTTTAAATTATTTTTTTATAAAATATAAAATAAAATTAAATTTTTTAAATAACAATTATTTTTTTTAAAGTAATATATATTTTTTATTTTTAAATATTATATTTATATATATATATTTATATAATATATTATATATGTAGTACATATATAATCAGTATATATATATATATATATATATATATATATATATATATATATATATGCCCCCCGCGCAACGAGACATCATATATATACTTGGCTAAAAGAGATATGTCTAGGCGGGTAGGCTCAGCAAGCCCACTTGCCGAACAAATTGCTAGAAAACTCAAGCGCGAGCCTCGGAAGCCAGACGAAACTTTGGACGACGACCACGGCGAGATAATGGAACTATGAATCAGGAAAACACATTTAAAAATTATAGGTACGCTACAATAAATGTAGGCACCTATGGAGATAAGGAGGAGGAGATAGTGGACATCATGAAGGAGAGGAGGATAGATTTGTTGGGGATGGCGGAGATGAGGATGAGGGGTTCTGAGGAGGGTAAAGAACTGGGAGAAGGTTTTATTCTGATATACAGTGGAGTGAGAGAAGGGATAAGGAAACATGGTGTTGGAATGATAGTGGGTCCGAGACTATCACCATATATTCAAA
The DNA here is from genome assembly GCA_015478945.1 of Trachelipus rathkii. Lineage (NCBI taxonomy): Eukaryota > Metazoa > Arthropoda > Malacostraca > Isopoda > Trachelipodidae > Trachelipus > Trachelipus rathkii. The sequence continues at coordinate 28,308 of JABUQX010013369.1, forward strand.
GGGTGAAAAATATAAACGAGAGAATAATGATGTGTGTGTTGAAAATCGGGCAGAGGAAATATAGAATATTTCAAGTATACGCACCACAACAGGGACATTCAGAAGAGGAAAAAAATAGATTTATGGAGAGAATGGAGGAAGAGGTGGGGATGGAGGAGGAAGGAGAAAGAGTGCTGATGGGAGATTTCAATGCCAGAGTGGGAAAGAGAAGAGGAGAAGTGGAGAGAGTTTTGGGTGTGTGGGGAGAAGAGACAAGGAACCTGGAAGGGGAGAGATTGATAGATTATTGTATGAGGAATGATCTAAAGATTATGAACACCTTTTATAAGCATCGGGAGTCGCACATCTATACGAGATATAGGTGGAACCAAACAACCCAGCAATTTGATCAAAAATCGATAATAGACTATATGATAGTATCAGATAAGAGAATGATAAGAAATGTAAAGGTGATCCCAGGAGTGTCGCTGGATGCAGATCATAGATTGGTTGGTGGCAGATATGAGGATGAGGGGCGAAAGAACTGTTAAGGAACAGAAAAGAACAGTGATCAAAGTAGAAAGGCTGGGTGAACAAGAGGAGAGAGAAAAGTACAAACAGAGAATGCAAGAGACCTTGAGAAGCGGAGTGGAAGATGAGAGGTTGCAGGATGTAATAAAAGAAGTTGCAGAGGAAACGCTTGGAAAAGGTGGGTAGGATGGAGATAGAAAAAGACACCCCATGGGTGGAACGAAGAAAGTGAAAGATGCAATCAGAAAGGAAAACGGGAGAAAATGAGAAAAATGGTTTTGATATTGGATAACGGGAGTAAGCGAGAGAGGAGTATGTAAGAGCAGAAATGAAGCAGAAAGAATCAAGAGAAGGGCGAAGAAGGAGGAAACGGAGAGGGTAGCGGCAGAATTAACGAGAGATGTTTAATGAGGGGAAGAAAAAGCTTTTTAAGATGGCGAGCATTAGAAAAACCGAAAGAATAAATCAGAACATAAGGATAGAATGGAGAGATACTGGTAAATACGGAAGACAAGATGAAGAGATTGGACGGAACACTATGAGAACTTGTTTAAACGTAGATACGGAGAACAGAAGAAGCGGTGGCGAAGGGGGAAGCTGGGAGGGGAAGAGAGGAGAAGGGAGATCACAATGGAAGATATGAGAAATGCTATAAAAAGATGAAAGGGGCAAGTGCAGGAGAAGATGGAGTGGCAGTAGAGTTGGTGATGGAGGGAGAGGAATTGAAGGAGAGAGTTTGTAACCTGTTAACTTGTTGGAGAAGGGAAAGTGCGGATAGATGGGGAAAGTATACATAATACCAATATCAAAGGTAAAGGAGATGCATCGACTGTGGACAACTACAGGGAATTTCATTGATGACCCGCTGGCCAAAATCTACGAAAGAATATTGGAAGAAGTTAAGAGTGAATTGTGGAGCCCGAAGACTGGGGGAGAACAGCACGGGTATAGAGAGAAGAGGAAGACAGATCTTTTAACTAAGGATGGTTATGGAGAAGATGTTAGAAATGAAGGAGTTTTATATTGCGTTTATTGATCTGCAAAAGGCTTTTGATTTTGTCCAAGGGAAAGACTATGGAGAGTCATGGAAGAAAATTATGGAGTGAGTGGCAGACTGAAGAAAGCAATAATGAGTATGTACGAAAATGTAGTTGTAACATCAGACGGAGTGGAAACGATATAATGGTTTGAGTAAGAACAGGAGTTAAAACAAGGGAGTGTATTAAAGCCTATTTGTTCAATTATATTTAGACGTGGTAATAAGAAAGTGAAGAGAGATTAGGGTTTTTTGAATGGGTATATAATGGTTATGCGGAGACCTAGCATGATTGGAGTGAGGAGAGGAGAAGATACGGGAGGTGGTGAGGTTGTTTGCGGAGGAGTTGGATGAGGCAGGATGAGGATGAACGTACAAAAGACAGAGATATTAATGGTCAGGAGGAAACGATGAAGGCATGCGGATGATGTGGGGAAAGAGGAGGTGAAAGGCGGTGGATTCAGCGTTCCTATTTAGGTGGAATGTTTTAAAGGGAGGGTGATGGGTGGGAGGAAGAACTAGAAAAGAATGGAAAAAATAGGGATCAAGCTATGAAGCTTGTACCATTGATGAGACGGAAATGTTGGAATGGAGGTTAAAAAAGTAATCTTCGAAAGTATATTGACTCCGACGTAACTGCTGTTGGGCTGACAACGTGGACAGCTAGGAGGAGGGAGGAGAAGCAGAATAAAGGGCAGAATGAAGGGCTATGAGAGCAAATGACTGGAGAAGCAGAAGAGGACAGATAAGAACGAAGTGACCAGAGAAACTGTAGGAGTGAAGAAAATTATACTGAAGATGGATGTGGGAAGCGAGATGGTGGGCACTGGAAAGGATGCAGCCTGATAGAATGCCGAAAAGAAGATGGAATGGACACCAGAGGGCAGAAGACGAGAGGTAGACCGAAGAAAAGATGGACTGAATCGGTGGAGGATTCTTAAAAGAGATGCAGCTAGCGACATGAGATGGTCTGAAGAGAGAGGAGTGGTCCAGGAAGAGATGTTGGAGGAAGACCTCCGGCAGCTGCAGGAGAAGATCTTTCTGGGAGGGAAGTAAGAAGTAGTAAGATATATATATATATAATTTTATATTATATATATTAATTATATATATAGTATTATATATATATATATGTATATATATATAGTATATATATAATTATATATATATATGGCCATAATATATATTACTATATATAATTATATATTATATATATATATAATTATTATATATATAATATAATATATCTATATTATATATATATATTATCAATAATTAAGATATATATATATATGTCTATATTTATATATATATATACTAGTATATTATATTTAATATTTATATATATTTAATATATATATAATATATATATATATATATATATTATATTTATATATATATATATATCTATAATATATATTATATTTTATTATATATATATATATAATAATATATATTATATATATAATTTTTCTGCCTTCTCACCTTAAGTTTCTGATTGTGATCTTTATAAAGAGTGTATGCACACGCTGAAGCAAATAGTTCAGTGTTTTCTACTCTTACAAGGTGTATGTTTATGTTACATATATCATCTCTGTAGTTCACTGAACGGGAAGTTCATTGAGTTCGATTCTGTGTAATATTGAAGTTTTATTTTTAACACTAATTACTCATAAAGGAATTAAATAATATTCTCATCAAGGTGTAAAAGTAAGAGCTTTTTATAGACATTTTTTTGATTTTGTGGAAATTTAATTAGATTGAAGTGATAAGTAAATAAATAAATCAATTAATTATCGGTGCTCAGAATATTGGTTTGTATAAATAATATTGATTATAATTAAGTTAGTATAAAATAATTCATAACCAGTTCAATAGTAAATTAATTGATTTAATTTCTACGTTTTTTGAGCTTCAGTTGTAAATGAGAGCGAGCAGGAATTAAAAAATATAATACCTTGCAAATATAATATTACGTAGTATTTGATAGCTAATTTTAAGGTTGCTTATACCTTCTGGCAACATTTTATGCATTGGTGTTTGCCATCGCACCTGTAAAGTCTCATTACTGGTAGATTAATCATCAATCCTGAGTTAAGACCAGTTTTTGCATAATAAGGATGGTCCTGTTTGTATGTTAATGGAGTTAGTTAGAATGGAAACAAATGGTGACATCAACATTTATAAGAAAAGATTCCTAACAATGTATCTGGTTAAGAATTCCAATCTTAATATATGCTTATTTGCGATCGGTTGTCCGTACAAATACACAAGGACTTATCCAGATATTTGATTGTATAAATTTTGGAACTCTTTCCAATATTTCAGGAGGTTTCAGGAATATAGGTCTGTATCAAGATAACTACCGAATCTTCTGAGGTAAGACTTCCAAGTAAGAAAAGTTTTTCTGTTGCGCAAATCACGATACTATTTGTTGTATATTTCCAATCTGGATCAAACGTTTCTTTTTTCAAAATTTAATTTTATTCTCACTCTCGTGGCCAGTTGTTCCTAAACAAGAAGAATCTGTAGAAATTATCCTCTTCCTTACCAGTAATAATAGAATCTGATAAAGTATTTAAAAAATTACTTAAAATGATGAAAAATGAGTAAAGGTTTATTGATCAAATATTATTTTAAATTTTGT
>JABUQX010013369.1:37500-47500 GCA_015478945.1 Trachelipus rathkii
TATATATATATATATATATATATATATATATATATATATATATATATATATATATATATATATATATATATATATATATATATATATATATATATATATATATATATATATATATATATTTATATATATATATATATATATATATATATATATATATATATATATATATATGTATAAATAGAGAGAGAGAGAGAGAGAGAGAGAGAGAGAGAGAGAAATTTAGGCCCTTATTCTGGTTACTTTATAAAAAAAAATCTTATCACTTACACAATTTTTATTCACTACAATAAAAACTTAATAAACATTTTTAATTAAACTTTATTTATTTTCAAACTTTTTAAATTAGATAAATGTAACATTTTTTTCTAAATGTAATACTACGTTTCGCCTCTATGTCGGGAGGCCTCTTCAGGTGATGGATCTATCGAGAACAAGAACAGAAGAATCAAAAAATTAGACTGACTATGAATTTTGGAGTTGGTTGGTTACTGTTATTATTTTTTTGTAGAAATACGTGTCTTTCATTAAATTGATTTGAATCGTGTCCATCTTCGCTTCGCCCTGTTGTTTGTTATAGTTATTCCAATTTTTAATACAGAATGATTCAACTTGCTTTCTTAAACTAATATCTGAAGTGTTGAAAATTTGATTTGCATTATTTATATTGATGGAATGGTTATAGTTGGTTCTATGAGAAGTAAGAGCAGAGTTTAAGTCGCCGGACCCTAGATCATGTTTATGTTGTTTTATCCGTCTTGCAAAATCGTTTGTTTCGCCGAAATACGCCAGGTTGCAATCTCTGCATGGTATGCGGTATACGCATTCAATGAGGTCGGGGCTTTTAACTTTTGGGGGAGGAAAACTTTTTTTAGGGGGAAGGTGTTAGATTGAGTGAAATGGATGTTTTTTGGAAGGAGATTTTTTATCTGGTCCGTGGGAAATTGGGGAACAGGCAAGTAGGATCTGGGAGGTGTGGGGGGGTTTTGATTGTTGTTTGTATTGTAGAATTATCGTTTGATAAATCAAAAAAATCAACAACTGAATAGAAAATTTATATCGCTTTACAACAAAAGCCCATGGACAAAAAATTCTCAACCTGACATCATTAATAACAAATCAGATTATATCCTTAACGAAGAAGAAAAAGTGCTATTAGGTTATGGCATATCTTTTGCGCTACATTATAACGAACCAATTAACAAATTTTTCATCGACTTTGATAAATGGGCAAAGATTGACGCGGACAGATCCTGCAATAATGAATTCCTAAAAGGTTTACTAACCTCATCTGTCTACCACAATACAAAAATACGTAAATTCCCACAAAAGTTTTACTCTGCCCTCTCATCTCTCAGGAAAAATAACAGCATAGTCATCAGCAGAGCGGACAAAGGAAATAGTATCGTAATTCTGAACAAAACGGATTATTTAACCAAATGCAATGATCTATTAAAAGATCAAAACACTTATACCACCCTTACTAAAAATCCTTTAAAAAATTCTCAATTGGCATTTAATAAATCTTTAAAAACTATTCTGACACAGCATCCTGATTTATACAATTCCCTAAATTCTTACATGCCTTCCCTTTCACAGTTCTATGGAGTCCCCAAAATTCATAAACTAAACACCCCCCTTCGCCCCATAATCTCCAACATAAACAGTCCAACTTACAGACTTTCAAAATGGATCGCTAACCAACTAAAAACACTATTAGGCACAATCTCTCCCTCCCACATAAAAAATACAGAAGATTTTATATATAAAATTAATCATATTAATCCCTCTTCACATAGATTAGTCAGTTTTGATGTCAAATCCCTATTCACCTCTGTCCCAGTCCCTCTCACCATATCCCTACTGGAACGTTACATTGCCGAAAATCAAATTATCTTACCCTATCCTTTCACTTTTCTAAAACAATTAATACTCCTTTCTCTAGAACACAACTTTTTTCACTTCAACACTCAATATTTCAAACAAAAATCCGGACTCAGCATGGGCTCTCCCCTTTCCCCCATACTCAGTAACTTATTCATGGAGCTCATAGAACATTATTACATCCTCCCTCACCCCCTCCTCTCCCATACAATTTGGTACAGATACGTTGACGATATATTTGCAGCCATCCCTACACACACAAACCCTCTTGACATTCTAGAATACATAAACAGCATTAATAGTAATATACAATTCACCATTGAACAGTCTCAAAACAACACACTCCCTTTCCTAGACACACTAATACATATATATATATTTAAATACATCTCACTTACTTTTTTCTATTTACAGAAAACCAACTTCCACTCCCAACTACACTCATTGGTTCTCATCACATCCTACTTACACTAAATTAGCTACCCTCTCTTCCTTATTCCTCCGAGCTCTACGTATATGCTCCCCCCTTCCTCAAAACAGAATTCAGCTTCCTTTTCTCCACTTTCAACAAATTACTTTACCCTCGGTACATCATAGTCTCAGCTCTAAGAAAGGCCAAACACAAATTCTACAATACAAACAACAATCAAAACCCCCCCACACCTCCCAGATCCTACTTGCCTGTTCCCCAATTTCCCACGGACCAGATAAAAAATCTCCTTCCAAAAAACATCCATTTCACTCAATCTAACACCTTCCCCCTAAAAAAAGTTTTCCTCCCCCCAAAAGTTAAAAGCCCCGACCTCATTGAATGCGTATACCGCATACCATGCAGAGATTGCAACCTGGCGTATTTCGGCGAAACAAACGATTTTGCAAGACGGATAAAACAACATAAACATGATCTAGGGTCCGGCGACTTAAACTCTGCTCTTACTTCTCATAGAACCAACTATAACCATTCCATCAATATAAATAATGCAAATCAAATTTTCAACACTTCAGATATTAGTTTAAGAAAGCAAATTGAATCATTCTGCATTAGAAATTGGAATAACTATAACAAACAACAGGGCGAAGCGAAGATGGACACGATTCAAATCAATTTAATGAAAGACACGTATTTCTACAAAAAAATAATAACAGTAACCAACCAACTCCAAAATTCATAGTCAGTCTAATTTTTGATTCTTCTGTTCTTGTTCTCGATAGATCCATCACCTGAAGAGGCCTCCCGACATAGAGGCGAAACGTAGTATTACATTTAGGAAAAAAATGTTACATTTATCTAATTTAAAAAGTTTGAAAATAAATAAAGTTTAATTAAAAATGTTTATTAAGTTTTTATTGTAGTGAATAAAAATTGTGTAAGTGATAAGATTTTTTATAAAGTAACCAGAATAAGGGCCTAAATTTCTATAAATATTTATAAAGAAGGTTTATTTCTTTAAGTTTAAATATATTATACATATATATATTGGTTATATATATATATATATATATATATATATATATATATTATATATTTAAAGTATTTTTATATATATATATATAATATTATATATATTATATTATTATTATTAAATAATTTATAAATATATATATATATATATATATATATATATATATATATATATATATATATATATATATATATATGTATATTAATATATGTATGTATATATATGTATGTATTTATGTATTAGAGAGAGAGAGAGAGAGAGAGAGAGAGAGAGAGAGAGAGATAGTATATATATATATATATATATATATATATATATATATATATATATATATATATATATATATATATATATATATATATATATATATATATATATATATATATACATATTACTTTTCAAAGTTCACACCTCACAGGCACTGTATATATATATATATATATATATATATATATATAGAAAGATATATATATATATATATATATATATAGATATTATATATATATATATATATATATATATATATATATATATATATATATATATATATATATATATATATATATATATATATAGTATATATTTCATATATATATATAATATTTGTATAAGTATTTGTACATATATATATATATATATATATATATATATATATATATATATATATATATATATATATATATATATATATATATATATATATATATATATATAAAATATATACTTTTATTTATATCTATATTTTTAAATATATATATTAATTCATACTTGTCCTAGTCTTACTTCCTGCAAAATCGCTGTTCAAAATTTTGCAACCGGGTTGCATCATATAAACGTGGGAAATGTATGTGTTTTTACGATTTTAAAAAAATTGATCCTGCACAATCAAATTGAATATTACGTAAATGCATAAATTATTGAATTTACATCTTTTTAGCCTAAAATACAACTTTAAGGTTGAAAAACGCAATATTTTCTTTCCATTTATGTAATATCATGTTCTAAATAGTCATATCTCCAATGTTCTTTAATTACTATAAAAATTGTAGCCTCATTTGTGAATTAATCATCAATCATCATCCAGCGCAAGGAACCACGACTTCTCTTGAGAACGTGATGAAAGTTGGCGCTGATCAGGAACTTTTTTTCGTGAACTTTCAACTACTTGGAGTACATCTTGAAACCTTTCTTCGTCCTTTTTTACACCCAGGAAACGTTCCAATTACACACAGAAACGTTCCAATTTCTTGAATTGATATTTGGTTGCAACTTCTGACTTGGGAAACTGTTCAATTATCTTTCCAGACAATAGGACCATTTTCATAGTGTATAGAAGTTTTGCCATCCATCTTGCTTTGTGCAAAGCTCCAGGATGCTTCATGCTAAACTGCTGAGGTTCGGACCCTTTTGTAACTAACAACAGGCTGAGTTCAATAAGTTCTTGGTAATCCCCTCGAGTGGAACCTAACGCTAGGAATTCACGGAAGCAACTTGCTAAGCTTTCTTGTTCCTTCTCAGTTGCTCTAGGAAGTTCAGGATAGTAATAGGCTGCTTTATTAACTGGTAGAAGTTGCAAGTAGTGGTTCTTGAATCTGCAACAATTTATAACCAATTTATTAGTTAAAGCAAGTCACTTGAGTCTATTCAATCAAATAAAAAATCTTTTTGTTCAATGATGTTGTAACAGCATTAGACTTACCTAGTAAAAATTGAAATATTTGGGCCGGATGAAGCCTCTATATTTAATGAATCCCAACAGTCGCTAAGCATGACTTCTCCTACATGCCTGCGGCACGCAAACCACAACAAGGGACGGTCTAGCTCCCTCTGCAGGCAGACACATGCTGCAGTATGCTGTCCTGTGATGTAAAGAGTTAATGAATTAATTGTTTAATAAACCTATACTTTATAGCCTTACGATTAGTCCATTACTTAAAACCTCCCCATTATTTGTAATCCTAGAGTTTGCGCAAAAATGATTTGTTGATTTGAAATTTAATAAACTATTAATATATCACAAAATGTAATAAACAATTGCTTTGTTAAAGCCTCACCTGTATTCGAGGATGTCGTGTCAAAGACCATGCCTATGATGTTTTTGTCGCATTTCCAATCTATGAGTAGATTTTTTGTTGCAACAGAGACAACGTTACCATGTTTCAGACCAGCTTTTGTGGTTGAACTCGGAAGGGGTGGTACACCAAGAAGTTTAGTTCCATTGACTCCGGATACTAAAACAGGTAGACGATCATCAGTGTCTTTGGAGTCCAGGGTAGCCATCAGTTTTCCGTCCCAATGTACCACCATTTTTGGAGACGGATTCCATTTGTCCTTTATTTGTTTGCTGATATGGGGTAGTACTGATGCTCGATATCGATGGGCTGAACTTGCACTTAGATTTATCTTTGAAACATCTCCTCCGCAGACAGAAACCATCATATGTACGAATGAGTTCATCTTAGTATTACTAACGTTATTCCTCACGCTCCAGGCAACAACATTTGGATTCTTGAGAATATCATGAGGAACAAATATGTGTTCACCAGATTTAATTTGCCTTCTGTGTCGCCTTTCAATTTCAGAGCAGGCTGAGCTGGGTCCAGCAGTCCCCCCAACCGATTCATCACTAGAACTGCTGGTTGGCTCAAACTCAACAGTTTCTTTGAACATTACCGAATGGTCTCTTTTGGGAAAAGCTTCGTCATAGGTTCTTTTCTGCCTTTTCTCGACAACTTTTGCATTGACTTTGTCAATTCCTGAATAAGATGCTTTCCTGTCAGTTATCATGCTTTGCATGAAAGCAATGTCTGCATCGATGGATTCTTTTTCCTTTGTTGTTTTATGTCGTTTCTGAGCTTCCATATCTTGGAGAACAGATTTCTTATAAAATTTCATGGTAGCATCTAATGTTGACATAAATTTCTTGATTCCTGGGTTATCCAAATGTCTTCGATTCTCGTTGTATTTCATTAACTTCATATATTCATCATGTGCTTCCTTGATTATTTTGCCAATGTTGTTTCTTCCACTTATTGTAGGGATATTTGCCTTCGTATAATGCTTCAGAACATTATCAATTGTAAGAGATAATGCATCATTAAAGGTTAAATCCTTAAGGTTTGCAAGCAGGCAAAGAATTACTTGCCTCTTTGTTGGCAGTTTGCGTCCCTTGATTTCCTTGTCGTCGATACCAGGAGTGGTCCCTAATATCATTTGTATATATCGATCATTATGTCTAGTTTCCATTATGGTACATTTACATTACATATTAATCAATAGTAATCTGAAAAAAATAAAACTTAGTTAAATAATATTACTAAAAAAAGGTAAAATAAACATTCGTAAGATTTTATCACGAAAAATGTCTATTTTTCACAGTATTAAAATTTCATGTCGCTTGTGCTAACTCATTTGTAATCGGATTGGAGAATAAATTAACAGCGATTATCAAAAGTTTTCGTAGGCTCCAAACCCGGTACCAAAAATTGGGAACAACTGTCAACGACCAAATTCTTGATTTTTAAAGCAACTGGGACACTTAATATATATATATATATATATACATATATATATATATATATATAAAAATATATATATAAAAAAAAAAAAAAAAAAAAAAATATATATATATATATATATATATATATATATATATATATATATATATATATATATATATATATATATATCCGCCCTTTTAACAGATCCTTCATGTTTGAGAAAAGATAGAATTCAGCTGGAGACATATCTGCGAAAAAAGGAGCTTGTTCGTCAGATATTAAGAGACCAAGAGTGAACGATGTGCCGGGGCATTATTTATGAAGGCGCAATAAATACTCAGTTTTTCCCTTCCCAAATGGGAAGGACGTTTGCATCGGATTGCGTCACGAAGACGGCGGAGAATATCAATGTCCATATGCTTGATAACTATACGACCCTGAGATATGAACTCAAAGTGCACGAGACCTTTAATGTCAAAGAAGACCTCCAGCATGACTTTCCCCTTTGAGCGATCTGCTCGAACCTTTTGTTTTAGTGGTGAACCCGGAAATTTTCACAAAGAAGTCTGACTCTTCATTTAAGGGTTGTACAGTTAACACCACGTCACATGGCCAGTTATTATCCTATTCAACAATCCTCGATCCGCGTCCACCATAGCAAAGAGCTCTCAGCTAATGTAGACGCGCTCTTCACGCTGCTCCTGGGTAAAGAATCTTGGGACAAGGTACGTGAACACGCGGTGCATGGTCAAACCTTCTGCGAGGATCGCATAACAACTGCCATGAGAAATCCTGACAATATTGGCAACATTATCGATGGTTTCCCTCCGGTCAGTTCGGATTACCTCCCGTACTCTAGCAATGGTGTCATCATTATGCGCTTTTGATGGTCTGCCAACACGCTCATTATCTTCCAGCTACTCCCTTCCTTCTTTAAAGCGCGTATATCACTCGTAAACTCGAGTTCGCGATAATGATTCATCACCATACACCTCTCTTTATCAAAGTGAATGTTTCTGCAAAGGTTTCCTTAATTTGACAGAATTTAATATTTGCTCTCTGCTCAAAGTGGGCCATTCTAAATTAACACCTTCTCCAACAACACACAACGACAGTGCCTCAAAGCAAACTGAATTGTTAACACAGACACATGCTCAGCACTGTCATACGTTGCTGATACACGTCCTTACACGCGCTTATTTCAATATATATATATATATATATATATATATATATATATATATATATATATATATATATATATATATATATATATATATATATATATATATATATATATATATATATAATATATATATATATATATATATATATATATATATATATATAGGTCCTTATGAGTTTCATGGCGCAGATAAATGTGTTTTTTTAAACTTTTTTTTTTCATATATTGTTATTATATGATACTAACAATAAATTGGATGCTGATGAGCAGGATCAAATAATTTTAAATATGAAAAAAAAGTAATATTAATAATATCGTACTTTTTCACGAGTCGCACGTTTGGCAGCTCGATCCATGTAGGTTAGGTCGAAATTTACTGCATCGTCGATCCATATAGGTTAGGTTGAGTTTTACTGCATCGTCGATCCATATAGGTTAGGTTGAGTTTTACTGCATCGTCGATCCATATAGGTTAGGTGGCGGTTTACTGCCCTCTAAGTTCAGGTTATGATATGTTTTGTTATGTATACATAGAATCGGCATTTTCCTAGATAAGCAGGAAATAAAACGTACTTGAAAATTCATTGACACAATAAGAAAGTACTACACTTAATGAATAATATACGTATTTGTATAAAAGTAAATTGTTATTATTATTATTATTATTATTATTATTATTATTATTATTATTATTATTATTATTATTATTATTATTATTATTATTATTATTATTATTATTATTATTATTATTATTATTATTATTATTATTATTATTATAAATATTTGAATTAATAAATTTATATATCTAAAAGAATTTTCCTTTAATAAAATTGGTGATTAGCCCCACGAAATCAATATATGAAAAAAATAAATAAAAAATACGGACCGTGTTTTTACCCACAAACATTATTTTTTATGTTACCTTAAATTCTTTCAAGCATTAGCAGTAAAATCCCATTTTCGGTCAATTATCTAGTATTGGTAAGCTTTTTCCTTGTATTTTTATTAACTTTTAATATTTCCAAATGTCGTATCTTCTCATCAGCATCTTTAATCAATTGCTAGTATCATATACTAACAATGCATGAAAAAAAAAGTTCAAAAAACACATATTTATCTGCGCCATGAAACTTATAAGGTTACATCTCTCGTGCTTATTTTTATATATATATATATATATATATATATATATATATATATATATATATATATATATATATATATATATATATATATATATATATATATATATATATATATATATATATATATATATATATATATATATATATGCCAAATCCTAGATAAGCAGGCAATGATTTTTCGTACCTTTTCCTAAATTTCTGACATCTTGCAGTACATTTTATTTGGTAATAGTGTAGCAGTTCACACTTGGGTTCATGTAAATATAGTGTATTAAATTAGGGAAGCCTCTTGTATCAAACCAATAAATATATAATAAAAATTTCACTCAACTACAAGATAAAATCATTCAGAAAATGTATTCAAATAAAATTCGATTGCACTTTAGTGCGTATGTATAGTTATATATATATATATATATATATATATATATATATATATATATATATTTTTATATATGTTTGTATCTATATATATATATATATATATTATATATATATATATAGGATCTTCTATATTTTTTGACAGTAGCCAGATTTATAAGATTCCAAAAATATTGAAAAGATAATAATAAAATAGCTAGGAAAAATTCAATCAAAAGAATTCTTATTACAAGTTGAAAAATATCGTTTTTTTATATATTTAAAATACCCTATTTTGACAAACTTGCACTGGCAGTACATATTTAAACATAAATTTTCTTTTAATTTTTAATAACTTTATAAGCTTTCAACTGCTGAGAAGTCCACTTTATTTCGACTGAGAGCTCCAACAGTCAGTTACATTCCCTGGTGGTGTTAATGGTAAAGTAGAACATAATTGTTTCA
>JABUQX010013369.1:50000-60000 GCA_015478945.1 Trachelipus rathkii
ATATGTTATTACATAGACATATATATATATATATATATATATATATATATATATATATGTAGTCTACTCACCGTCCTACAAATTGAAAAATAAACAAAACTCGTGGATTCGATTTCTTCTTCTGAAACTTGGGAAAATTTCTATCTCTCCAAGAATTTCAGTTTCTAGAATTATATATATATATATATATATATATATATATATATATATAATAAGAAGATATATATATATACAGCAAAGATATATATATATATATATATATATATATATATATATATATATAAGGTAGCATATGTATATATCTATCTTTATAGATATATGTATATATATTCTATATATATATATATTGGAGTGTGTAAATGTTGGTGATTTTCTTCACTATACGCAAAGAAAATCAATTAATCCGTGGATTGCAGCGGATAGTGAATAAAGTTGGTTTTTAGAGTATATATATATATATATATATATATGTGTTATATATATATATATATATATATATATGTGGGAAAGGTATATATATATATATATATATATATATATATATATATATATACATATATATATATATATTAGATAAGGTCCCCCTCTCCTGTACATGGGCAAAGTGCCAGAACCAGGTTCCGGCCGGAACTAGCTTGGTTCCGGCCGGAACTAACCGGAACTTTCTACTTTTCAGATGTCTTTCTTAATTAAATACAGTAATTGATTTGTCATTTACTCAGTTATTATGCATAAAAAATAATATAGAAATTGATATATGAAGAAATATATCATAGCTGGTACGTTTCCAGAAGCCCGACTGCAGTCCGGGCGGGCACACAGGCGCAAATGCATCGTTTCCAGAGCCCGTTTGCGCACTTCTACGCCTTCAGCTGCAACGTCACAGCCAGGCACCCGTTGTTAAACTCGATTTCGGGAATTAATAAACTGGCGGGCGTGGAAGAATACTTTGTTTACAACAAATCACAAAATATGCGGGTCGGGAAATGATGGCTTGCCAAAATTTTTTAACATTTTAGTTAACTTTTATATTAAGGATACTAATATATCGTATCATTTCATAAAATAGATAAGCCTATAAGTATAAGAGTATTGTTTACAATTGTCAGCTGATCCGACGGGCGCGCGCTGGCTATGTTTTCAGGGTACTCAAATTTCTTTGCTCACCACATAATATAATTTTCAATTCAAAGTGCTCTCGAGTCGATTTTTGCAATAATGGATCTGCAATTCCAAGCTTAGAAACGCAGCCGCTTTATAAACGACCTTTGACCCCATAATTCGAAAACTCTTTAAATATGGAAACAATATTTTTCACACCCCGAACGGGTAGCTTGGACACTCTGGTAAACGGGGTTTTGGACTTGGATTTTTGAGACGCACTGATTTTTGGCCTTCTTTGATTTTGCACACAAATTGCTTTTTTAATTATTTTTATAAAATTAGTTAATAATCCTAATTATTACCTAATTAATAATAAGTTTAGTAAATATAATTATTTAGTTTAATTAAGATTTAAATTATATATATATATATGCTATAAAGAGTAAGATATATTAGTATATATATATATATATATATATATATATAATATATATATAATATATATATATATATATATATATATATATATATATATATATATATATATATATATATATATATATATATATATAGTTTTTTTTATACTGTATAATATCTGAGTACTCTAATTTTATTTATTTCTTTATTAAAAATGAATTGAAACTACATTGATGAATTTACTTATTATGTAGATGAAATATACTTTACGGAACTATGAAATAGCTAGGATTAATTATTAATTTAGAAAAAAAGTGGCCTAAAAAAAAAAATAAAAAAAAAAAAATCATGATTTTTTAATAAAAAAAAAAAAATAAATTTATTTAAATATTTTATTTTTTTGAAAAGCCTGCTCAAGAAACGAAACCTGGGGATAAATAAAATTTGTATTATTATTGTTATTATTATTATTATTATTATTATTATTATTATTATTATTATTATTATTATTATTATTATTATTATTATTATTATTATTATTATTAAAAGAAATTAACTTTAAAGTAGAAACTAATACAAAACAAAATATTAACTAAACTGTTTAAGCAAAAATTTAAAAAATTTAAAAACAAGATTCCATAATTTTCTTACTTAAAAATGAACTTATTTGAATTTTGAAATGTTGTGGTGTAGGAAAATAAATTGCTCTCCATGTTGTGGAGTTAAACGTCATCTCTTATCCTCAAACACGTTACCCGCTTCTGAAAAAAGCTTTTTAAACTTTGAAGACCTGTAACTTTAGATAAGCTGCGTTTCCAGAAGCCCGACTGCAGCCTGGGCGGGACACACAGGCGCACATGCATCGTTTCCAGAGCCCGTTTGCGCACTTCTACGTCACGTAAACGTCACAGTCAGGCGCCCGTTGTTATATAAATCCTCGATTTCGAGAATTAATAAACGGGAGGGCTGCGCGGAAGAATACTTTGTTTACAAACAAATCTTTTTACAAAACATGTGTCGGAAATACTAAAATTTTTCTAATATTGGAATTAACGTTAGGCTATGATACTCGTCATATATCGCAATTATCTCATAAAATGGTGAAGAGCGTTTGCTGATAAGAGTCATGGCGTAGGCAGGATTTCACGAGGGAAGGTCAGAGTTGATATATATATATATATATATATATATATATATATATTTAGAAAGAAAGATAGTAATATATATATATATATATATATATATATATATATATATATATATATATATATATATATATATATATATATATATTAATATAATATTTATAATACGTTTGTAATTAATAATTACTATTTCATTATCTATCGCGATTGATGTATCTTTTCAGTTTTTCCACTAATAAACCTTTAAAACGTCGTCTGGTATAATGTTCCTTTACTTTTATTTCGCCACGATTTATGGGGGCAACCTCTTGCCCCCGCCCTGTGGCTACGCCCATGAATTAAGAGTATTGTTTATAATTAGTTTCAGCTTGATCCGACGGGCCTGCCTTCGGTCGTTTCCAGGGTACTCAAATTTCCTGTTCTCTGATTGGTTAATGTAATTTTTTTCATTCGAAGCGTTTCCAAGTCGATTTTGCACACGGCTGCACTCTCGGGCTTCAGGAAACGCAGCCAGGATATTTTTTACTTAATAAATTTATTGATCCGCTTATCCAAATTTTGGTCTTACAGAACTAAGAGCTCACAGTATGGATATGACAAGATGCCAGATACTTCTAGAGAGACTCCACTTTTTTTGCTAATCAGACAAGTTTTAAGTAGAATATGTAAGGTGTAGCTGGTTTCGGAAAGTTCCGGTTCCGGCCGGAACTTCCGGGCCGGAACTTCTTCCGTTGTTCCGGAAAGTTCCGGTTCCGGCCGGAACCCAAAATTCTGGTTCCGGTACATTCTAATATTTATATATATATATTATATATATATTATATATATATATATATAGTATATATATATATATATATATATATATATATATATATATATATATATATATATATATATATATATATATATATATAGTAAAAATTTGCTTAAAGGTAACTAGGATATTTATAGGATACTTAACCCTTGGCAATTAAAGTATTTCTTTAATGAGACATAATAAAATTAACAATTAAAACACTGTAATTTTAACATTAGCTTTCTCCTAAGATAATATTTAGGCCTATTATTATGGTATTATTAAGGAATTATTTTTATTTAAACATTGAGATCAAAATTTTTATTCTGGTTGGGTTTTCTTTTTCTTATATCTCCTTAAGGTATCTGAAGCAAAAAGTATGGAGTTTTGGATTAGTGAATCTAGTTTTATTTCCACCTGGTATTTTATTTAGATAATTTTCCATTAAACTAATATCTGAAGTGTTGAAAATTTGATTTGCATTATTTATATTGATGGAATGGTTATAGTTGGTTCTATGAGCAGTAACAGCAGAGTTTAATTCGTCGGACCCTAGATCATGTTCATGTTGTTTTATCCGTCTTGCAAAATCGTTTGTTTCGCCGAAATACACCAGGTTGCAATCTCTGCATGGTATGCGGTATACACATTCAATGAGGATTATTAACTTTAGTTCTAAAATCCTTTTTTTAAGTGTGGGATTAATTTTTAACAAAACGAATGTTTTTAGGAAGGTGCTGTTTGATTTGGTGGTTTATTTTGTAAGGAATGGGGAAGATATGGGAAAAGTGTTATTAGCAATAGGGATGTTACTATAAAATTTATTTTGTTTTATGGTATGCTAATACCCTGACTTCATACAACGTACGCAAACACCAATCCCTCCACACACCAATTTCAGTTTTGATGTTACCTCCCTTTTTACTTCAGTACCTGTTCCCTTCACTTTAATCTACTAGACTACATACATGAAAACAACACAACTCTAAATTATCCTTTCCCCTTTATTAAAGAACTTATTTTCCTCACACTCGATCATAGTTTCTTTACTTTCAATAACTTTTATTATAAACAAACATACGAACTTTTTATGGGTTCTCCTTTATCACCTACTTTAAGTAACATATTTATGAAACTTATTGAACACTACTACATAATCCATCACCCTCTTCTTTCCGACTCCACATGGCTTCGCTATGTGGATTATATATTTTGTGCTCTTCCTAAAGATACCAACATAAATAATATTCTATAACACATGAAACAACATCCACACATCCATTTCTGCCACACATGAATTACCTCACAATCCTACCATCCCTTTCTTAGACACTTTAGTTTCTCGGAAGCACTCATCACATCCTTCTTATTCAGTTTACAGAAAACCAACCTTTTCTTCTACCTATATATACATTGGTTTTTCAACACACACATATAACACTAAATTAGCTACATTAACCTCTCTATATCTCAGAGCTCTACGTCTATGTTCTGCTTCTAATCTCTTATCAGAAAATAAAATTCTCTATTCTACCTTTACTAAACTAAAATATCCCCAACATTTCATCAACTTGAGCTACGTACCATGAAGCAAAAAAAAATTTTATAATGTAACCCCCTATTGTTAATAATTCTTTTTAATATCTCCCCATTCCTTACAAATAAACCACCACAAACTACACCTTCCAAAACATTCGTTGTTAAAAATAATACAACCCCCTTAAAAAAGTTTTTAACCCCCCCAAAGTTAATAATCATCAAACTCAATGTGTTTAGAAAATAAAATGCCATGATTGTTCAGCAGTTTACATAGGCGAAATCAATGGTTCAGCAAGAAGAATATATCAACATAAATATGATTTAATCAACAACTCCCCTAACTCTGCATTGACTTCACATCGATCTTCACAAGAACATATAATTAACATAATGACTGCATCTCCACTTAAATATAGCAACCACATTACAAACAGAAAATAATCGAATCCTTATACATATATATAATACGAAATTATAATAAAATACCAGGTGAAATAAAACCAAATACAATCCAAAACTCCATACTTCTTACTTCAAGATACCTGAAGGATATAAAGAAAAAAGAAAACCAACCAGGATAAAAATTTATTTTGATCTCAATGTTTTAAATAAAAATAGTTCCTGTAATATACCATCTGGAGGGGGCCTATAGTTTATCATAGGCGAAAGCTAATGTTAAAATTATAGTGTTTTAATTGTTAATTTTATTATGTCTCATTAAAGAAATATTTTAAGTGTCAAGGGTTAACTATTATATATATATATATATATATATATATATATATATATATATATATATTATAATATATATATATATATATATATATATATATATATATATAATATATATATATTATAATATATATATATATATATATAAGGGATGAACCCTTACATTGACGAGATACCATAGTGAGGGTCGTCGCGGGTCCGTGAAGCTCTAGGGTGGTATTTCTGAACTGCGGCGAGTTTCTCACTAAAAGAACCCATCCTTAGCGCCCCGGTAAAGCTGGGCAATTTCTTTACAACTTGCGTACATATTCTAGCTATTTGCTCTGTTTCCAGTGTATGTGTTGCACCTTACCCCCAGTCTTTGGGAAAAAAGGTGGGTGGTTGATGATGACTATTATATATAATATATATATTATAATATATATATATATATATATGTATATATATTATATATATAATATATATATATATTATATATATATATATTCTGTGTTACAGAGTGCGGGACGTGGACCCAACTCTTTTGCACCCTACCAACCTCTTTTCCCAACCTCACCATCTGGACATATGTTATTATATATATAATATATATATCTATATTATATTATATATTATATTATATATATATATATATATTTGTATATGAAGATAAACATATATTGTAGATATATATATATATATCTAATAACTTGAAATTTAATAAAATCTCAAATTATGCCTTCAAAGGCAAAACCATCTAAGGCTTTCAGGGGAGAGTTTGGCTTCTGTTCGTCGTAATAGACTCAAATCACTGAAACACCCTCACTAGCGACACTTGGTTGATGAGCATGGCTAAGTATTCCTGACGAGTTCTGCAAGATGGTGGAAAACTTTTACAATTATCACGCCACCAAAAAAGTGGAACTTTATCCGATTCCAAGCGTTTTCGTTTCTTGATATACCTTTGATCAATTACTAGAGTGTCTTTTGAGATTTTGAAGAAGATCTTCAATATTATAATATATATATATAATATATATTATCATATATATATATTTATATATATATATATATATATATATATATATAATATATATATATATTAATATATATATATATATATATATATATATAGTATATATATATATATATATATATATATATATACGTCTTGGAGAATCTTGAATCTCGCTAATTTCGATGTTCGTGGCTTAAAATCTTTCTCCCTACTACTACCTTATTTTGTGTTTCTGCTACTGCTCCTCTAATGGAACAATTTTCACCCCTTTTTTGAATATCTTACTACTCTGCATGAGACTTACTTCTCATCCCATGATGATATATCTTATTTTAGGGAATTTCGAAACGTACATCACACTGTGGTTGGGCTCTCTCATACTGATGCAGTAGGGAGGAGGCCAAAACATTCAGTATTATCAAGATCTGGAGCAGTTAATTAAAGAATCCACACACATTCCGGATCTCATAACCAATTCTTGAACACGCTTGATTTATGTTTCACCACTATTTCTTTCTCAATTTAAATACACCTTTTCCCCCCTTTCGGTAACTCTGATCACAATCTTGTACTCTTAATTTTTAAACTTTTTCTCTGCAGTCCACCTTGCCAAACGTAACTTTCTTTTCACTTAATCGGGCTAATTGGTGTGCGTTGCCTGCATTTCTTTGCAATATGCTTGGAGTTTATCTTGCTTTGACTCGGAGGGCTCGGTCACCGCTGAAAGGTGGGCGGCCGTTATCGTCGAGGGTATAAGCGGGTTTCATTCCATCTTCAACTACTTTTTCTCCACAAAATCCATGGTTCGTTGCAGAGCTATTATTTGACAGGCTAAGCGCGCTTTCACTAAAAGAAAGTGCGACAACCTAACCTACTTGGCTTGCCTACCTGAATAAAAATTTCTGGCCTCATTGTGAAAAACATCTCTAATAACTTTTGTAATCTGCCTTTCCTCCACTTATTCGCTCTGACGGTTCTGTAGCTAACTCTCCTACTGAAAAGGCTAATCTCTTCGACCTCCTTTTTTCATCTAATTCTACCCTGGACGATTCCGGCATCCCTCCTCCTGCTTCTTCTCCTCTCAGGTTTCCTATGCCTCTTTCCGTGATTACGCATGATCGGGTGCATGGGATTCTAAGATCTATGAGCGTCACGGAAAGGCTAGTGTCCCCGGATGGCATTCCTCCCCATGTTTTGAAGGGAGTGTGCTTCCCGAGCTGGCCCTGTCCTCGTTCACTCTACTCTCTAGTGCTTAATACTAGTACATTTCTCAGTGCTGGAAGCGCGCAATGTCAAGCCATTCCGAAAAGGGCAGCTAGCTCTGATCCTTACCAAACTATTCGTCCTTATTATGCTTTCACTTGTATTCTATCTAAGATCTTTGAAAATCTTCTCAACTCTCATTTCTTAGATATCTGGAGTCTCATTCCCTTTTTTCAGATCATCAGTATGGCTCTCTACGTTTAGTGTCAACTGGTGACATTTTGCGCACCGAGCAATGGTCTTCTGCCCTTAGGGAACTATGGGGAGTCCTTGGGTGGTGCACTCGACATATCAACAGGCTTTTTGATCGAGTATGGCATGCGTCGCTACTCTCTAAGCTTTCCTCCTTTGGGTTCCTCTGTCTCTTTGCCTACTCTTGTCAAGTTTTCTCTCCGATCGCTCCATATCAGCACTCTTTGATGGAGGACATCTTCCATCCTTCTCGCTGTAATTGTAGTGTTCCTTCAAGGTTCTGTTTTTAATCTCCAATTTATTATTACTTTTTCATCAACGATCTCCTCAGCTGTACTTTCTAACTCTTTTCACTCTTATGCCGACGACTCAACTCTTCATTCTTCCACTCATTTTAAATCTGCTCCCTCTTTTGCAATCTAGAGTTGCCTCTCGTCTTCAGCTTTCTGATTTCTATTCTTGCGCGACTGGATGGAATTTCCGTGGGGCACCCGCCCCCAAAACCCCCCCTTGGGGGGTTGGTTTTTGGGAAAAAAAAAAAAATTTTCCCCCCCCCCCCCAACTTTTCTTTTTTTGAAACTGCAACTTCTTTAAATCTCATCTCTTAAAACACCTCCTAACTTCTATTTTCTTCGACGGTTCTAACGTCTCACTGTTGACAGCATAAACATTCTTGGTCTCAACATAAACAAAAAATTGTCTTGGAAAAGCTCATATCACAACGGGTTGCTAGGGCGGCCTCAAGAAACTGGGAGTTCTGTTTAGGTTGCGGGGAATTTTTTCTTCTGTACAGCTCTCCAGTTATATAAGGGGACTTATTCGCCCTTTGTTTTGGAGTACTGTTCTCAGACATCTGGAGGGCATCCGGCTCCCCTTCTATTGGATAGAGTTGAGTCTAAATGCTAAGAGACTAATTAATGTCCCTACTTTCTACACTCTTTGACCTCTATCTCCTGCGACGTGACGTTGGGCACTATCTCTTTTTCTATATGTGCTACAACGGTAGTGCTCAGGGGAAGTTGGCCGCTCGGCATTCCACCTCATTGCGTCGCCCTCGTATGCAAGGGGTGCCATGCTCTCGCATGAATTTTGCGTGAACATTGAAAATCCCAGACTCGTTCGTTGTGGTGCTCCTTATTTCAGTCCTACTTCTGTTCTGTGGAACTCCTTGCCATAATTTTTTTTAATTTAGTTGTTTCCTTATATTTGGAGTTATAATTTTTTTCAGCATTACGCTTATTATTTATATTGATTTTTAAAATAACCTTATGCTCAATGCCAAATTGTTGATGTATCCGTAATATTTGTTTGCCTAGGACTGTGCTGTCTGAGAACTAACTCTCTATCAACAGGCAAGGACACCTTCTCTCTCTTCCAAAATATTCAATTAAAATCCAGTGAACGTCATCACCCCAGAAAACTCTGTTTGTTGTTCCAGTTCACCTGTTCTGGCAGTTGTGGCACATACTGACCTAATACTGTTGGTTAAATCAGGCCTTCCTATTATGCATATGACATCAAGATCCCTCATCACTTTTCTTCTAGATGGGAGGTGGAAATCAGAGTTTCCGGTAGGACAGGAATTCCTTCCCCGAAACAAAAGAAAAAAAAAAAAAAAAAAAAAAAACTCAGAACCTTCCCTTTTAACCAAAAAAAAACTGTGAATAGGCCCAATTACGTAGCAGAATTAGAAGCTAAAAATATTAATGAATTTATATTAATGACAAATGAAACTTGGTATTTCAAATTCGAAAATTTTTGTATGGACTGTATTCTGTTAGTTTTTTAACCTGCTAGTTTGTGACACACTTATAG
>JABUQX010013369.1:67500-70556 GCA_015478945.1 Trachelipus rathkii
TGTGGAGAAATTTACGTTCCGAAGTCCGGCTACATGTCTTGTAGCTGGGCCGACAGGCTGTGGTAAAACCTTTCTATTATTAAATATTTTAAAGGAAATGGAGATTTTTGAGCAAACCCCTGTAAAAATAATATGGTATTATAATGTTTATCAGGAAAAATTTAAAGAATATAAAGATGTGATTCAATTTCATGAAGGCATATACGATATTAGATCGTTGGATAATATACATGGCCATAAAATTATTGTATTAGATGATTTAATGCACAAGTTGAATTTGGAAATAGCAGAAGCGTTCACAGTTTATTCTCACCATCTAAATATCTCGGTGTTTTTCATAACACAGAATATTTTTCATCAAAACAAGCATATGCGAAGTGTTTCTTTAAACACTCAGTATTTACTGTTGTTTGTTTGGACAGAGAAGAGACATGAGTCAAATTAATGTATTGGCAACTCAAATGTTTCCCCCTTCAAAGGAAAGAGTTCTTAAAAGTATATAAAGAGGTTACTTCGAACCCCCACGGTTATTTGATGTGTGAACTTCATCCCAAAAACACGTACAGAGTGTTACTCCGCAACGCCACCATTCTACCCTTGAGATAGAAAATGTATACATACCCTGAATAAATGAGTGCTCTAACTAAAGTTATTTACTCTTATAAAAAAATTTAAAAAGCTGAAACCATCTGAAAAACGTAAACTAATTAGCGAGGATGAGAAATTCATCCAGTGTGTATGTGAAGTCTGTTTAAATCTTATAAAAGGAAATGTTCTTTAAACAGGCCTCAGAAGGTAAAGCTACGTCGTTATAGAAGCATCATTAAAAACTCTCCCTCAACATAAAAAATCTGAAAAAAAGAAGTTACTACAGAGAGGCGGAGGGGTATTCCTTCCATTACTCTTCTCCGTTATAGCTCCACTGATAACTAAGTGGTTGTCCCCGTGATGAAGAAGGTTGCTGTACTTCCATATAATGAGTTTGAGAAAATGAGTATAATAATACAGCATCTGTACAGAATTCAGTCTCAATTTCAGATTCAACAACTGTATAATGAACAGTATTTACCACGCACTGTGCAAATCCCATGTCAGCAGTTTCATCATTACAACAACCCCATAATATTGCAGATATTCCCACATGCAATATGCATTAGCAACCTCTTTACTTCAAAACAACAACAGTTGCACAGACAGAATCCATTATATTGTGAACGAATCATTATCTTTTCAGCAGCCTCTACCTCCCAGCTTATATGATCCTAAAGTTGAACAGATAACCAATTACGAGAAAGAAGTGTACAGGATATTAAATTGACATTAACATCCATGAGAAACGCATCTTATACCAAGATGCCATACAAAAATTGATAGATCTTAAAGACTTGCATCTACATCCACCACTACGTAACCCGCTATCCGATGGTAGATATACCTAATGAAGTAAAACTTGAAGTGAAAAATGAAGATAAATTTAAAAATATCCTAGAGGAGAGCTTACCTATTAGAGTGCGTAAATCAGGAATAGCTTTATATAATATTTTAAAAGAACAATTATCTTTGAATGAAGCAGGGCAGATCGTAATTGATGATGAAATAGTTAAAGGTTCAAATATTGTGGATTTGATAGCTGATCTCTCACGTAACTGGAAGAAAGGCCCTGTAAAAGGATGGAATGAGATCAAACAAGAACTTCAGACTATTAATTTTCCCAGAACTTTAATCTTAAATACACAACGATTAGCAGACTTGGATAATATCCCCATTACGCCAAGACCTGACTCAAGTCCCTCAGGCACTTCTTACGCTTCAGATAAATTTAAACGTGTTATCAGAGTAAGAAAAACACCTTATAATAAACCTAATTGGATTAAATCGTAATTATGTATTATCATATATATATTTATTTAGTTGTAATGCTTGTATATAAATAAATATGTTATTTTAGACCTTTTTCTTTAACCCTTTTAACTTTATAGCACATTTTGGTACACACACACATATATATATATATATATATATATATATATATATATATATATATATATATATATATATATATATATATATATATATTATATATATATATAGCGATTACATGGGATCAGTAGCCAACATGGAGGCAAAGGAGGTAGTTGATAAACATTACTTTAATCTGAGGGAACCAAATAGTTTTGGGGGTTTCACTAGGTTTGCTTTAAGGTATCCTAATATTGAGAGAAAAGAGTTAAAAGCATATTTAGAGGGAGAAGAGGCATTTACTCTACATAAACCTGTAAGAAAAAAATTTCCTACGCGGAAAACCATATCTCCGCAGCTCGATAGTGTTTGGCAGTTAGACTTAACTGAAATGATTAAATATAGTTCTTATAATGAAGGATTTCAATACGTACTTTTTACTATTGACGTGTACTCTAGATACTTGTGGTTGAAGCCCTTAAAAGATAAAAGATCAGCTACAGTTGCAGCTGCAGTACTTGAAATTATAGAGGATGAGAGGAGACCTAAATCATTCTGGACAGATTCAGGAATGGAATTCAAGGGTCGAGAGTTTCAGGAGTTGCTCCGGGAGTATGGTATAAGTTATTACAATACATTTTCCGTAAACAAAGCTGCTATAGTTGAAAGAGTCCAACGTACTATTAAGGAGCGCATGCATAGGTATTTTACTAAAATGAACACTTTTAAATATATTGATCATACTGAAACGATCTAGCTGTTTATTATAACAGGTCCTTACATAGAACTATAAAGACAAGCCTTTTAGAAAATGTTCAAAACTAGAGGCCGTGACACATCTGCAATGAAAAGAAACAAAATAAAAGATAATTCAGGAATAAAGGTGACGATTATGTAAGAGTATCTGCGACCCGGAGGAAAGATTCAGAAAGGGGTTGAAGCCGGATGGAACCTACGGAGTTTTTAAGTGGATAATATCCCGCGCCTTTCACGTGAATGGTTTAAAGTTATTTATCTGGAGGATTTTAAATGGTGAAAAGAAAAGGGGGATTTTATAGAACAAGAAAAATAAAAAATGGTTCAACCTACAACTCAAC
>JABUQX010013370.1:0-2500 GCA_015478945.1 Trachelipus rathkii
TAATCAATATGACTGTCTCTTTTAGAAGTGACTGTATATGGTGAGGTGAAAAATATGGCCAATAAAGAAAAAAAGAATTTTTATGCAACATATGTGCTTTTGAAAGTTTATTAGCAAAAATAATAAATAATAGTGTGCGGTAAACATTGTAACATTTCTGTTTCAAACTGAAATGCACATTTTAAATATCTATCACAATCTAAAATTAAGCTGAAATGTTCAGCATGCAATATATATTCAAATTGCAGCTTTTGGACTATTCTCTCAACTTAGCGCATATGAATACCACAAAACACAGATCGATACCTCTTAACAATTATACGATTAGAGACATTAGCCCCCAAAGATCATCTAAATAAGTTTAGTATATTAAATTTAAATATTCCTTTATGTAAATAAAAATATCATATATATTGTTTTCCTGTCATGATACCCAACGTTTCGATCTCTTTTAAAAGGAAAAATAAATAGTAGTAATTTAGTATTTCAGCGTCATAATTTTTTTTAACTGGTAATTAATAATTTAATTGATAATTAATTTAATAATAATAAAATTAATTAAATACAAAATTAAAATAATGTATCCAAAAATCTTTCTGTTGGTTTCTGTTGGTTTTCCTTTAACAATATATCTAAAGATGACAACCATTTGGTATATGTTGGAAACATCACTCGTTTCATCTGCAATGACAGATAGAAAATCAGCTTCATGAATTTCTCTTACTATCTCTTCGTGACATATATCAAGCATAATTTGTAGAAGTTCATTCTGTATTGTTTTCGAAGTTCCCTTGAAAACAATGGCCTTCTCTAGATGGACCCTTAATGAATTATCTAACTCTGCACTGAAGTTCACTAGCCCTTTGAAGACACCTGGAGTAGTTGAGGATTCAGTTTCGTTATGCCCTCTCAATGCCAACTCAAATGCTCCACAAAGATTTTATGCAGTTTACGATAATATTCAAGATATACCTATTGTTCTTAACATTCTCATTATGTTTATGTATTGATTTTCTATACTCGCTGTCTAGCTCTTTAGCAATGTTTAAGTTTCCAAACATGTGAGAGGTTAAAGCATTTCATGTGTTACTTTTGTTTTCATGAATTTTATATGCCATTATAAATAGATAGACCAGTATGATATAATTATATATCTGTATTCACCTACTTATATGGTTCCATGTGTCTCACCACCAATAACAATTATAAAAGCACATGGATAAATCAATTGTTACTAAAAGAATAGTATTCTTCTTGCACTCAATTTTTATAAACTCTCCATTATCCATCCCAATTTTAAATGTTTATCATCACCAAATAGATAAACATTTAGAATCTCTCGTTTTGATATTGTGATTATGTATATGTTCTAAAACATATATAAAAACCATCATGCATATAAAAAATTAAAAGCTGGATATGTACAATTATTCCGGCTCTAAAATTTAATTTTCCAGTTCCTAATCAGCTGAATACAGAACGATAAAGTTATTTTAAAATTAAATTATTGGCTCACTTGAATTCATCTATTGAAAAGGAAGATATATATATAAATATAGTATATTATATATTATATATATATTATAATTTTATTTATAATAATATATATATTATATTATATATAATAATATATATATATATATATATTTTTTTTTAGTGTGTAGTTGTATGCAGTTAAACATATTTATATATATATATATATATATATGATTATATATTTTATATATATTTTATATATATTATATATATAATATATATATATATAATATATTATATTTATATATATATATATTTATATATTATATATTTTATATAATATATATATATATATATATAATATTATTTATATATTATATATATATATATATATATATATAATTAATATAAATATAATAATTAAAAAATTTATATATAATATAATATACATAATATAATATATATATATCATATATATATATATATATATATATATATATATTATATATATATATATATATATGTAATATATATTTATATATATATTATATATATATATTATATATATAGTATATATAGTATATATATACTATATTATATATATATATATTACAGAATGATAATATATATATAATAATATATATAAATTATATAATATATATAAAAATAACTTACAAGTTTGCTTGAAGTGTGACAAATATTTGGTCCTTATTAACGAAAGTTAACTACCACCCAACAACACCGTGAAAAAACATTAAGGGTAGAAATTAACACTCACGATTGAGGAAAATCGTGTGAATACATTTAATGTCAAATGATTAGTCGGAGTCAGAAAACTAGAAATTATTCTAAAACAAAAAAAGTAGTTTAATAACTATAGTATAATATTACTTATATATAATATATATAATATAATTACTAATAATGATATTAATAATATTATATATTGCAACCTATTCAATATATTAGTATCTAGTAATTTAGTATTACATTATATAATAGGTATAATCTGTATATATCAAGA
>JABUQX010013370.1:7500-15000 GCA_015478945.1 Trachelipus rathkii
CAGCAGTGTTGGATCAAGTAGTGAAAAGACGATTACCTCGGTCAATTCCCACCAGATGGAACTTTCATTCAAGATCAGTAAATACAGTTTTTGAAAATAAAAAAGAAATAATAGAATGCTTAAAGGTTATTTTAAATGGGGACGAATTTCAAGATGTAAATACAATTTCCCTTGCATCTGGACATGTCAAGGTTCTCGAGAGTAATAATTTTAATTTTTGGATTTCTTTTTTTCAAGAAATCATGCCTAGCGTTGACTTTCTTTATGGTCAACTTCAAAAGAGGAACATTGACCCCAGCAGAATTAAGATCTGCATTGATACTTTTGAGAGGAAAGTTCTCTCCATAAGAGAAAATTTTAATTTTCAAGAGAGCGCTCGCAATGTAGCAAATCGGTGAGAAGCAGAAACAGGTATTTCCAATTTAAGTAGAGAGGCAAAAGAAATATGTGACACAATAATTTGTCAGATGAAAGACAGATTTAAATTTACACGTCATCTAATTGCTTCTACATTATTTCTGCCTGGAATGTTTGCCCATTATAATTCCAACTTTCCTGCCCAAAACTTAAAAGAAACTTGTAAATTGTACCCCCTCCTTCACATAAAAAAGCTACAGACGGAACTTTCCTTAATTTACAGCACTGAAGAATTTCGTTCAATGTTCGGAGCTGTAGCTTTCCTTGATTTCATAAGTGAAAATAAATTAGAAGACACATTCAGTGAATGTGTAAAAATATTAAAAGTCCTTATAACTATCCCGATGACCACATCGGAAGCTGAGCGGTGTTTCTCTACATTAAAAAGGATTAAGACTTTTGTGAGAAATACGATGGGGCAGGACAGGCTTTCGGCATTAGCAATGCTCTCAGTAGAAAAGGATTTTATCGTTAATATTTGTGATTTTAATCGCAGAGTTATTGAAAAATTTGCTCATTCTAAAGAACGGCGAGCCGATTTTCTTTTTAAATAAAAGAAATTGATGTTCAGTTACTTCATACTTATATAGGTAAGTAAGAATTATTTAAAAAAACTTTAAAATATTTTTACAATATATATATAATATTATATATATATATATATTATATATATATATTATATATATATTATATATATATATCATATATATAATATATTATATATATATAATATTTTTTTTAAATATATAAATTGCTTGATTATAGACAATATATAATTATTGTCTGGAATTTGAGATGCATCGACATATAAATTGTACGAGCCGGCCCCTGATATATATATATAATAATTATATATATATAATAATATATATATATCATATATATATATATATATATAATATATATATATATATATATATTTATAGAAAAATATATATATATATATAATATATATATATATATAATTTATATATATGGGTCAGCATCCGAAAGAAACATGCATGTAACTAAAAAAACTATAACAGCTACAGTAAAATAAATAACATTTTATTTCAGGAGACATTTGTATTTTTGAAATTTAATAACAAACAAAAAAAATAAACGCTTATTGAAAAAATTTAAAATATTTGTTAAATACTGTTATATAAATTGTACCATAATTATCGTTTTTCGAGGAAGTAAGATGGAGTCTACGTCACTCGGAGAGAGCGAAAAAAGTTGCCAAATGTTGAATTTTTTTTAAAAACTAAAGGATCCGCACTGTAAACCTTAAAAATAGACAAAGTCGGGGTTTCTCGGCCTTACCGGGGGACGGACGGGGGGAACTTCGTCCCCCCTCTGTCCCTCCGTCGGCACGAACCACCTAAAAAGGAATAAAAAGAAAAATTAACATTTTCTCCATAGCATAATACTAATAATAAAAAAAAACAATATTTGGGAACTTCTTGCTCTCGTATTACTGCAGGAATGGAAGGTTAATGAGAGCGTACGCCTGCCAGACCTAAGATAATACTAATATTTTAATGGTGTGTTTATTAATTTAATATTAGAATAAAAATAATTTTTTTTGTTTCATCGATGAAATTGTTTGCTGGAAATCAAAAATGTTATTTATTTCGGTAGCTGTTATAGTTTTTTAGTTACATGCATGTTGCTTTCGGGATGCTGGCCATATATATATATTATAGTATATATATATAATATAAATATATAATATATAATATAGTAATATATATATATATAATATATATATATATAGTATATATAGTATATATATAATAATACTATATATATATATATATATATATTATATATGTATATAACTTTTTTGATTTAGATAACTTGATATTTATTTCTTTTTATATATTTTTTTTTTTTTTGTTTTGTTATTTTTGTTATTGTTATTGTTGTATGTGTAGCCTATATACTTTTCTAATAATATCATACATATTTTGAACATAATTAAAATTAATAAAACAAAGTACGAACTCATGAGACCTACGTAATAGGCCCGGCACTTTTTATTTATTTTAAATTAAATTTTTAGTTCTATAACCTCGATTTTGTGCACTTCTTATTTGGTCTTAAATTAGATATTTTTCCATTTTCAAAATTATTTTATCTTGTAGTTAAATTATTTTTTCATTAGATATTTATTGAGTTAAATAAAAACTAAAACAATACCATAGACTAAATGCATTGCAGGCTGGCGTGTATGCATGGCAGACCGCTCGCTCCAAATGCGCGCTGAGCGCGAGCGGTGCCGTGTAACAACTTACTCGCGCCGAGAGTAAGTTGTATATGAATTATGAATATAATGTAAATATAACTATATACATTACCGTGCTATAGATTAAACTTTATTACATATCTTTTTTATTTGGGAAAATTGAGAAAATTCGTAGAAAATGCCTCAAATGAAATAATTCTCAGATAGCATTACCTACCATTCCGATTCTAATTTTTTTATTGCTCTCTGGTATAATAAAGGGCCTAATATATATTTAGGTTAATCTCTCTCTCTTCTCTCTCTCCTCTTCTCTCTCTCTTCTCTCTCTCTCCTCTCTCTCTTCTCTCTCTCTCTCTCTCTCTCTCTCTTCTCTCTCTCTCTCTCACTCTCTCTCTCTCGCTCTCTCTCTCACATTAATATATATATATTATATATATATTATATATATATATATATATATATATATTATATATATATATATATATATATATATTATATATATATATATATATATATATATATATATATATATATATATATATATATATATATAGATTAGAATTTTTTTTTTTTTTTTTTTTTAAAATATAAAATAAAAATTATATACATAAAAATAGATCTGACCAAGACTAAATAAATATATTAAAATATCAATAATAATAAATTAAATAATTAATAATAATAATAATAATAATAATAATAATAATAATAATAAAAATAGTAATAAAAAAATAGAAGAAAAAAAATGGAATATTGTAAAAGGAAAATTAATAATTATAGGCCTATTATTATAAATATGTCTATTAACTTCATTTCACTAACCACTGTTTGATATAAAAAAAATTAAAAAAAATTATTGAAATTTATATTATATTATAATATTTTTTTTTTACGATTATTCATTTAATTATAAAGGCAAGAGTTCTGAAAAAACTATACAAAGACTACACACTAACGCTTCGAAAGTAAAACTGACTAAAATCAAGTAAATTGCAACCTATGCAAAATGTATCGTTTTTGTGGGACGATCAATTATGACATGTTGAGCGCTAATTTTATAATTGCTTCGTACGTGCAAATTTGAATTTCAGTTATTAAGGGTAGGGTCCAATGTTAAGAAAAACAAGCGGTTGACCTTCATATACAACCACCTGTTGTAGGTATAAAACGTTGACGCGGTGTATTTTCACACACATTCTTCTCGTTCAAAATTTAATTGACATGTGTTGTAAAGTGTCTGCAACAATCATATTGGTTTGACATTTGAATAACAGCTATTCAATGACGGCTTTTTATTTCATTCAATAATGAATCATTGGGATGTTATTATAATAAGATGTAATTTAATTTCTTTAATATTTAATCCTATTAAAAAAATTAAAGAATAAAAAATAATAAATAGTTGCACCCTAGCTGCTAGTTGTATAAAATGGTGGTTGCGCAAACCTGCAACCAGACCACGAGCCCCCCCCATTTATATATATATATATATATATATATATATATATATATATATATATATATATATATATATATATATACTTTATATATATACACATATATATATTATATAACTCTATATATATATATATATATAAATATATATATATATATATATATATATATATATATATATATATATATATATATTTATATATATATATATATATATATATATATATATATATACTTCCATATATGTATATATATATATATATATATATATATATATATATATATATATATATATATATATATATATATATATATATATATATATATATATATATATAATATATATGGTAAAAGTTACTTAACGCCCACACGGAACGGGAGCTCGGATCAAAAAAATTTTTCACAGGTAGCCTCTATGATACATAAATAGATGTTTTAGGGTCGAAATAAAAAAAAAAAAAAAAAATCATATCTCAAAAACTACAATAGCTACAGCAGGAATACATTGGAATCTGGTAAAATTTTAGTAGGAAAATGTAATAAAAGAATACCCCAAAAGTATATCGCACCGATGGCAGGAGTCGTGGTCTCTCGGCCTTCCGGGGAACTATGGGGTAGGAACATTTCCCCCCCTCCGGGGAGGGTCTCCGGAACCCCCGCTCTTTGGTATTTGGGTGTCGCGGGGGTTCCTCCGCCCCTCCCCTGGGTATGGAAAACGTCCCCCCCTATGTTCCCCATCGGCTCGAGCCTACATTGCCGTAATACCTTTTACAAATAATAAATATAATTTCGCCCCTAGAACAGGAAAAAAAAAAAAAAAAAAAAAAAAAAAAATTTCATTTCGACCCTAGAACATCTATTTATGTATCATAGATGCTACCTGTGAAAATTTTTTTTTGATCCGAGCTCCCGTTCCGTGTGTACGTTATGTATCTATATATATATATATATATACAGAGGTGGGCATCGTTACTCAAAAAAGTAGTTCCGTTATCGTTACTCCGTTACTCGGAAAAAGTAGTTGCGTTATCGTTATTCCGTTTCTTTGAGAGGAAAAGTAACGAAGTGCCGTTACTTTTAGCTTTTCAATATGACATTAATTACGGTATCTTAGGCAATTTATTGGTTTGTGTATATTAATTTTTAAACATTATCATTATTATTAAAAAACTTACCCTCATGTAAGACCCTAGCGCACTCAAGACTTAGTCCCTTTGCATCCACCAACGATATAATTGCACCAGCCACCTTCCTGCCATTCACAACTTTCCTACTACACTCTGCATCATCCGTTCTCTTTTAATCCAACATGTATACTAAATATTTAAACCCAGACACTTGTTCCAGCTGCTACCATCTAGCATAACTTTCACACCAAGGACTGTCCTCACTCACAACCATAACCTTACTCTTATCTACGTTTATCCCTTCAAACATCTCCTTTTACACACTGCCAAATCTCTCTACCAATCCTCTCAAACTCTCTCAGATTCGCCACACAAAACCAAATGATCCGCATATAATAGGTAGGGCATCCTCCACTCTCTTCCATTCTGTATCATTCTAACCGAGATTGTGGAGTCGGAGTCGGAGTCGGGGTGTCGGAGTGTCGGGGAGTCGGTAATTTTGAAGAGAGTGGAGTCCGAGTCGGAGTCGGAGTCGGTGTCGGTGTCGGTGTCGGTGTCGGTGTCGGTGTCGGTGTCGGTGTCGGTGTCGGTGTCGGTGTCGGTGTCGGTGTCGGTAATTTTGAGTGGAGTTGGAGTCGGAGTCGGAAAATTTTGAAACGACTCCACAACCCTGATTCTAACACCATCCCTGCCATCCCACCTTCAATTCTTTCATAACCCCCTACATATATAAATTGAATAACCAAGAAAGCATAGCACATCCCTGCCTCCCTCCGCTATTAATATTAAAACAATCGCTTTCAACTCCATGTCTTCTTACACACGCTTTACTATCGTCATATATACTTTTGATTTCATTCAGAAGCTTACCACCAACACCATATATCAATAACACCTGCCATAGAGCTTCCGTATTAATCATTTCATATGCCTGTTTGCGAATACAAAAAACCTAAATATAATTTATTCTTCTCCTCCCACATTTTCTCAATCATTTTTTTCAATGTAAAGATTTGATCCTCACATCCTCTACCACTTCTAAAGCCACCTTGTTCTTCACAATCAGTCATTCAGTCACTCGACGCATTCTTTCGACCAAAATATATGTATATATCTTCCCTACTACACTTAATAAACTAATTTCCCTATAATTCCTACAGTTACCCTTATCTCATTTACGCTTATATGAGGTACTTTATTACTACTCTCCTCAATCCCTGGAACTATGTTCTCCATAAACATTTTGTTTAACTTCCAAATCAATCAATCACCATCTCGCCTCCGCTCTTGATCATTTCACACGTAATTTCATCTATACCTGCAGATTTATCATTCTTCAACTTTATCGCTCTACACATTACCATCATTCTTATATATCATTCTTCAACTTTATCGCTCTACACATTACCTCCTCCTTACTAATGACCTCATGCCCAAAATACCTATTCCTTGCACCATCAAACCCACACACATTCATTATCACCTCTTCATTGCTGTTACAGATTTTTGAAGTGTTCCCACCACACTCTAGTTACATTCATCTCATCAGTTACGAAAGCACCATCCCTATTCATTATTCTATGCAAATATATATATATATATATATATATCTTTATATATTATATATATATATATATATATATATATATATATATATATATATATATAATATATATATATATATATATATATATATATATATATATATATATATATATATATATATATATATATATATATATATATATATATATATATATATATATATATATATTATAAAAGGATTTTTTAGCTTGATCGGGGTGGTCAATTGGCTATCAACATTCAAAGAAAGTCGAACAAAATGTAACGGACTAAAAAGTAACGGAGAAAAAAATAACGGAACTTATTCGGAGCGTTACATGAAAGAAAAAGTAACGAGTCCGTTACTCCGTTACTGAAAAAACTAGTTCCGTTAGTAACGGAGTAACGGAGTAACGGATTGTGCCCACCTCTGTGTATATATATATATATATATATATATATATATATATATATATATATATATATATATATTTCTCATTATATATATATATATATATATATATATAATATATATATATATATATATATATATATAGGACCTTTGATAAACCACATTCCTCAAAATAACTTAGTATTGGAATGGTTGGTAATTTTTTATTTTAGGTAAAGAAAAATTAAAAATTTGATTTGCTATAAAAAGAACTTTTTTTCTTTTTTGAGCTTCAAATTGATTTATTT
Organism: Trachelipus rathkii; assembly: GCA_015478945.1. NCBI lineage: Eukaryota > Metazoa > Arthropoda > Malacostraca > Isopoda > Trachelipodidae > Trachelipus > Trachelipus rathkii. The sequence goes on from JABUQX010013370.1 coordinate 14,992, forward strand.
TTAAATTCC
>JABUQX010013370.1:20000-27500 GCA_015478945.1 Trachelipus rathkii
GAACCAATAGTGGATAGTGAAAAGGTCGAGGAGATATGGACAGAATATTTTGATGAATTATTAAATGTGGTGGACGATGAGGAATATATGGAGGAGGATAACCCACAAATGGAAGACCGAGAACAGGATGACTTGGAACCGATACATGGCGAGGAAGTGAGACAAGCTATAAGAGCCTTAAAGAATGGAAAGAGCCCAGGAGTCGATGGACTAAATAATGAATTATTCAAAACAGGAGAAGGTATGGTGACATGGATGACAGAACTTATAAATTGTATATGGAGAGAGGAGAACATACCGTCAGATTGGAGAAAATGAATTATTCAAAACAGGAGAAGGTATGGTGACATGGATGACAGAACTTATAAATTGTATATACAATACATAAAAAAGGAGATAGAAGAGAATGCCAGAATTACAGAGGAATAGTGTTGCTGTTGAGTGCATATAAAATATACGAGAGGATAATAGAGAAAAGACTTCGGAGAGAATTAGAGGGAAAGATTGGAGAGTGGCAACACGGATTCAGGCCAAATAGAAGTGTAATTGACTTGATATTCTCTTTAAAAATGATAGTGGAGAAGAGCATAGAATGGAATAAGGTAGCATATATCGCATTTATAGATCTAGAGAAAGCTTTTGATAGAATACAAAGAGAGAGATTGTGGATGGTGATGGAAGACCCTGCATATGGAATAAATAAGAAGCTGATAAGGATAATAAGGAATATGTATGAAAACCCCATAAACACGGTTAGAACGGAGATGGGAAGGGAGAAATGGTTTGAAACGAAGACTGGAGTAAGGCAGGGCAGTGTGCTGTCCCCTTTACTTTTTGCATTATATCTGGACAACTGCTTGAAGAGGATATGTGTAAGAGAGGATAGGGAGTACACCTTTGTATACGCTGACGACGCGGCTGTGGTGACAAAGGAACAACACGAACTACAAGCTGCTGTGAATTCTTGGAATGAAGTTATGATGGAGTGGGGAATGAAAATAAACAGGGAGAAGACGGAAATAATGACGATATCGAGACAGGGAGAACACGCGGAGATATGGATGGAAGGTACACAGTTAAAACAGACCAGCAGATTCAAATATCTAGGAGTAATATTCAATGAGAAAGGATGGATAGATTCAGAACTGAGGGAAAGAATAACAAAATATTCAAAGAATGTGGGAATGTTGTACCCATTGATGATGCAGAGAGGAGTGCCAGTAGAGGTAAAAGTGACTATATATACAACCATCCTACGACCAATATTACTATACGGGTCGGAATGTTGGGTACTTAACACGATGCAGAAGAGTAAAATAGAAGCTGCGGAAATGCGAGTGTTAAGATTAATAAGAGGAGTAACGCTGAGGGACAGAGTTAGAAGTGAAGCAATAAGAGAAGAGCTCGGAGTCCGCCCAATAATGGAATGTATTGAAAGAAACCAGCTGAGATGGTTCGGTCATGTGCAGAGAATGGAGGACTTTAGATACCCCCGAAGACTACTTAATTGGAGACCTATCGGAACGAGACCAGTGGGAAGACCAAGAAAAAGATGGAAGGATGCTGTGGAAGAAGCAATTACGTCGAGGGGAGAAACGATGGAGAATGTGGAAAGGACGGCACTATTTGAAGACCGGGACGTCTGGAGGGATTTCTGGAGGAGCAACACTTGACAGGATCTACCTAACAAGATGGATGGTGAGAAAGGTGAGAAATATATATATATATATATATATATATATATATATATATATAAATATAAATATATATATATATATATATATATATATATATATATATATTAAAGTAATAAACGGTTATATATTAATCGATTACTTGTGATTTTTATTTGTAATATATATATATATATATATATATATATATATATATATATATATATATATATATATATATATATACTATATATATAAATATATATATATATACAAAAAAATATATATATATCGATTACTGTATATTTATTTGTATATATATATATATATATATATATTATCACGCTAATAGAAAAAGGTTAGCTACAAAAATGTACATTACCCAAAAATTAGTAACAGCCTTAGTCAGATGTCAGTTAAGCGTAAGAGACTCCGTTTATATTCTTCAAGCTACAGTGGAGGCATTTGGACTTAGTCTTGATAATTTTTCAATCAACAAGTGCAAAATTTGAACGCAGACACGGAAAGAAATAGCAGAAGCTATAAAGGCAGATTTTCAAAGTAATGTACCGAAAATCGTGATGGCAAATTGATTGGGATGGCAAATTGCTATCTGCTTTAAACGTAAGAAGATTTGGAAATTGAGAGCAACTTCTTGCTGTACCAAAACTAAACAGCTTTTCTGGTACAGAGCAAGCTGAAGCAGTTTCGAGAGTACTGGAACTTGCGAGATAAAGTACAAATAATATGCTGCGTTACAGCAGCTTCTAATACAGGTCGCTTCAATTGGTGCTTGTGTACTTTTGGATCAAAAACAAGAAAATTGATACTTTTTTCGTGTCGACATCATGTTTATGAGTTGGTACTGAAAAATGTAATTGAAAACAAAATACACCAAGTGACAAGTAACCCAGGCATCGCTTTCTTTAAAAATTTTAAGCATAGTTGGAAAAACATTGATCAAAGTAAGATTCAAATAAATATCGACATTGTAAAAATGTATTTTAATGACAGAAATTGTAGGACTGTTACAGTTCTTTTCAGCTGAATTAGAGAAATCTATCTTGAGGCAAAACTACCTTGAACTTATTGAGTTATCTCTCATATTTTTATGGGGAGATGATGTCAAAAAACTGAAAATAAGGACTCCAGGTGCAATGCATCAAGCGCGATGGATGTCAAGGGCCATTTATTCACTAAAAATGTATTTGCTGCATTTTAAACTGAATTTGAGCAATAAAGACAAACAAGCACTGAAAAATGTTTGCTAATTTATTGACTTCCTATGTTAAGCCTTTGCTTTAATGCTGTTTGGCTGTAAAAGCGCCTTATCAAGATTTATGCTTTTTGAGAAGGTTGAAGTAGTACGAAAGAATAGACACAACAATTTCTAACGTTGCCTTGAAAAAGTTTTGTCAACACTTGTGGTATTTATCTGAGGAAGTAGTCATTCTATCTCTTTTTGATGACGAAGTTTTCAATATCAAAACAAAAATAGATATGGTAACCAACGAAAGTTCAAAGGATTCCAATAAAAGATATTTGCCAACGGAAGAAGAACTGACACGCTCATTGTATGGTAAGTAAGTTTTAATATTTTCTTGTTTTTAATTTGAACTTATTTTTTATTTAGTTTGTTTATATTCATATTTATTATTCTTATTTTAGAAAATTTATTTATATATCTTTTCATTATTCTAGAAAAAAAACTTGGATGCGTTCGTATCAGTCAGGAGCAAAAAATCTGTTTCCTCGCTTGAAGATAAGCGATAGTTTTCTTGATGAGAGTCGTTCTACGTGGGAAACAATGCTCATGCAAGTCAAAGCCACAGCACTTTTTCTAAAGCAGTTGAGTACAGCTGGCGGTCAAATTGATGCAGAACAATGGGCTAATAACTGCGAAGGAAGAACAAAAACAATTCATTCTACAATGTGTTATACATATATATATATATATATATATATATATATATATATATATATATATATATATATATATACTATATATATATATATATATATATATATATACTATATATATATATATATGCTACTTTCTTCTTCTATATATATATATATATATATATATATATATATCTATATATATATATATATATATATATATATATATATATATATATATATATATATATATATATATATATATATATATATATATATATATATATATACTTTGCGCAGTCGCCACGGGTTAATTAACACGGTTGTCTTTGGAAAATATTTCACAGACAAGTAATTAATGCAACGCGGCCGTAATACACGATATTAGCACTATTAAGTTTTACCGTAACACCTTAATATATATATATATATATATATATATATATATATATATATATATATATATATATATATATATATATATATATATATATATATATATATATATATATATATATATATAACTCTTTATAACTAACTGCTAATATATGTGTATATATATATAATAACATAATATATATATATATATATATATATATATATATATATATATATATATATATATATAACCTTAATACCCGTATTTATATATATATATATATATATATATATATATATATATATATATATATATATATATATATATATATATATATATTATGTGTTTTATATGGTAAAAAAAAAATTAAATGATGACGCATACCCTCTGATTTTGCTAATAATACTAATGTATGTATATTTGCTGACTGTCGTAGGAGTTGGACGTGTTGAAAACAGAAGGGAAAGAAAGAAAAAGAAGAAAAAGAGAAGATCTAGTGCAGAGATTAAGAAGGTTGAAATTTTCATTAGGACTATTATCAAGAAGGTTCAATTTCTGTTTGAAGAAAGGATGTTCCGTATGATTAAGCCAAATTATATTTAGAATCAGCGAACAAATTTATCAAAATCTATATATGAAATATTTAAAAATTTCTATTGAATCAAAAATATAAAATTAAAATCAGATTTTATAATTACGCAAAATTAATTTTATTTAACGAAATCAAGAAGAGGAGCAACAAAATTTTTATTCCAGTTCTTTTAAAAAATTACTTATTTTAAATAGACAATGAAGTGGCGTCTGAAATAATTTCGGTGAGGAAGAGCAAAATTATCACATCAGTTCTTTTCTACAAATGAATAAAAAAAATAATTTGGACAAATATAGAAGCTGTTTTTATAAATGATTTTTTGGTCTAATTGTGTAGGTTTCGATGCAGTTGGTCAATATGAGTATTATATTCGCAAGGCTCTTGGGGCTGGGAACCCCCTTCTGCTATTTTACTCTTCCCATGAACAATCGTAGGAGTACCAAATATATATTATGCGATATACACCCCCCTACATACATGCGAGACACAATGTTTAAAATAAAAATAAAAAAAAAAATATATATATATATATATATATATATATATATATATATATATATATATATATATATATATATATATATATATATATATATATATATATATATATATATATATATATATATATATAAAAAAAGAACACTTATAAGTGGTTGACTCCGTTAATTTAGTATTGGAAAGGTTGGTAACAATTTTTTTATTTTAGGTAAAGAAAAATTAAAAATTTGATTTGCTATAAAAAGAACTTACTTTTTATATTTTTTCAGCTTCAAATTGATTAATTTTTAAATTCATTTTATTTAATTTTATATATATATATATATATATATATATATTTGTAAATATTACATATATATATATATATATATATATATATATTTATATATATATATATATATATATATATATATATATATATATATATATATATATATATATATATATATATATATATATATATATATATATATATATATATATATATATATGTATAATATATATATATATATATATATATATATATATATATATATATATATATATATATATATATATATATATATATAACTACTTCTATATATATATATATATATATATATATATATATATATATATATATATATATATATATATATATAACAACAACAATATATATATATATCAGTGATGGCGAATCCGAATCCAGTTCAGTTCGAATCCAGTTGAGCTCTTGAATCCGGATTCGGATTCAGTTCAAATCAGGTTCCTGGATTCGGATTTAGTTCGGATTAGCATTCCCACACGCGTGGATTCGGATTCAGTTCAGTCAAGGTGCTGGATTTAGTTCGGTTAAGTTCGAACATTTTACGCATACAGTTCGGATTCAGGAGCTCGATTCGAATCGGATTCCCATTCCTTAACTATATTTCTTGCTTTTACAGGATGTCAAAAAATCATCAAAAATAAAAAGACGAAAACAAGAATAAAAAATTGCATCACCATTTAGGAGCCAATCACAGGAGTGCTGTAAGAGCCAATCCAAGATGCATACCGATTATTTTGTGGCTCATAACGCCATAGGAGAAGTAGAGTTACTCCTGTGTTGGAAAAACTAATTTATGAAACTATCATTATGGGACAGGATCCAATATTGAATACGTGCTACATAGAATTTTCACCACTTTAAATATGGACATAAAAATTCGAATTATCAGCCGATTTTGAACCTATAAACACCAAACTGTAGCTTTTTCCCTATAAAACGTTTGTTTTCTGGTATTTTCTGTCTGTAGTCATTCTTTAAGAATTTTCATTTTTTCCAAAACATCTTTGACATTTTCGTATCAACTTCCAGATTTAATGACTTCAAACTTGAGATATGCATAGATGGGATATTATACAAAGAATCATGTACCTTGCCTAATTTTTGATTATTAACTCAGCATTGTCCAATTCTAAACACTTTTTTTGGATTTAAAATGAAAATTTGCGATATTTTTTTCCTCTTTGGGCAGAAGTGGATGGCTGGGGCATATAATCGAGAGATGCACATTTTTACTTAAATAATTTCTTTGTATATGCATTAGTTTTGGATTTGTTTTTGGAACAAATTTAAAAAAAAAAAATTGGGGGAAATTTTTAAAAAATTTTACTTTGATATACAAAGGTGTCTAGTAAAAGGTACATCTCAACTCAAATTGCCTGGCTTCCCCTAAATATCTGATGTTGATCGGATGAAATTGAAAATTAATATATCAATTTTCAATTTCCGAAAATTGAAACGTTTGAAAGTGAAATAATGTGAGATATTTTTCCTACCCTGTCCGATCAACATCAGATTTCAGAACTGCATGGTCGGGCTGAGATCATCTTTACTTCAGACTCTAATATCAAAGGCAAAAATTTTCAAAAATATTTTAAATTTGTTCCAGAACAGTCAAAACTAATACATACAATTTATTTTGGTAACAATGTACATCCCCCGACTACATGCCCTGAGAATTTCATCCACTTCGCCCGAACAGGAAAAATTATCATAATTTTCATTTAAAATCCAAAAGTCGGTTTAAGTGAACAACTGAGCTGAAACTCAAAAGAGTCAGAAAGAGAGTACTTTGGGACTTTATAGATAATGGACCCATCTAGCATATTTCAAGTTTGAAGTCATTCAGAGAAAAATTCTGGGGAGTTAGATTAGAAAAATGTCAAAAACATGTATTTTGAAAATTAGAAATCAATACGATTGCCGATGCTGTAAAGAACACCAAATAAGTACATCCCAAAGCGCAACAAATGGAAGCAAGTAGGGTCAAAATCAGCTGATAATTCAATTTTATGTCCATTTTAAGGGGGGGTGAAAATTGGGCTCAGCCTTATGTAATGATTTTTTCCTTTAAAAAAATTAATTTTAATTTTGTAAAATGTTTTATATTAATTATAAGAAAAAGTTAATAAATTGCAATATTTAGTTAATT
>JABUQX010013370.1:35000-37500 GCA_015478945.1 Trachelipus rathkii
ACATTTCAAAATTCAAATAAGTTCATTTTAAGTAAGAAAATTATGGAATCTTGTTTTAAAATTTTAAATTTTTCTTAAACAGTTTAGTTAATATTTTGTTTTGTAGTAGTTTCTACTTTAAAGTTAATTTCTTTTATTAATAATAATAATAATAATAATAATAATAATAATAATAATAATAATAATAATAATAATAATAATAATAATAATAATAATAATAATAATAATAATAATACCTTATACAAATTTTATTTATCCCCAGGTCTAGATTCTAGAGCAGGATTGGCACAAAAAAGATCAAATATTTAAATCAACTGATTTTTTTACGTATTTTTTTTTTTATTAAATATTTTTTTTATTTTTTAGACCACTTTTTTTCTAAATTAATAATTAATCCTAGCTATTACCTAATTAATGATAAGTATATTTCATCTACATAATAAGTAAATTCATCAATGTTGTTTCAAGTCATTTTTAATAAAGAAATAAATAAAATTAGAGTACTCAGATATTATAAAATATATAAAAAAACTATATATATATATATATATATATATATATATATATATATAATATATATATATATATATATATATATATATATATATATATATATATATATATATATATATATATATATATATATATATATATATATATATATATATATATATATATATATATATATATATATATATATATATATATATATAATATATATATATATATATATATATATATATATATATATATATATATATATATATATATATATATATATATATATATATATATATATATAATAAAAATATATATATATATATATATATATATATATATATAATTTAAATAACTTAATTAAACTAAATAATTATATTTACTAAACTTATTATTAATTAGGTAATAATTAGGATTATTAACTAATTTTATAAAAAATAATAATTAAAAAAGCAATTTGTCTAAAAAATAAAAAATAAATCTCAAAAAATCCCCAACCCCGTTCTAGAGTATTAAAGCTACCGGTTTGAGTGTGAAAATATTGTTTCATATTTAAAGTTTTCGAAAGTATAGAGTCGAAGGTCATTTTATCATGATATTTGTTCACATATATCAATTTTCTATATTATTTTTTATGCATAATCATAACTGAGTAAATGACAAATCAATTACTGAATTTTATTAAGAAAGACATTTGAAAAAGTAGAAAGTTCCGGTTAGTTATATAATATATATAATTATACATATAATTATAATATATATATCTAATGTATATATATATATATATATATATATATATATATATATATATATATATATAATATATATACAAAGTATAAAATATAAATATATATATATATATATATATGTATATATATATATATATACATATGTATTAAGATATATATAAAATATATATATATATATATATATATATATATATATATATATATATATATATAATATATATATATATATATTTATAATATATATATATATATATATATATAGTAATATATATACATATATATAATAATATATATATATATATATAATAATAATATAGATGTAATTAGAATAACTTTTACATATATATATAATATATATATATATATATATATATATATATATATATATATATATATATATATATATATATATATATATATATACGGTATATATATATATATAAAGAGACAGTAAGAAGACGCAGAATCCAATCTAGAGTGTCCCATTCAACCCATAAAAATTAAGAATTAAGAATAATTTTTAATAATAATTAATGTAATTAATGAATAGTAATTATAATTAAAAAGCCACATGGGCCTACCTAAACTGTCCCAGTCAACCAACAATAATTAATAATTAAGAATAATAATTAAAAAGCCGCATTGGCCTCTAGAATGTCCCAGTCAATCCATTATAATTAATAAATAAGAATAATAATTCAAAAGCCGCATGGGCCTATCTAGACTGTCCCAGTCAACCCATAATAATTAATAATTAAGAATAATAATTAAGAAGCTGCATGAACCCCTCTAGAATGTCCCAGTTAACCCATAATATATAAGAACAATACTTAAGAAGCCGCATGGTAATATTTAGACTGTCCCAGTCAACCAATAAAAATTAATAATTAAGAAGCCGCATTGACCACTCTAGGATGTCCCAGTCAACCCATAATAAATAATAAATAAGAATAATACTTAAGAAGACGTATGGGCCTATCTAGACTGTCCCAGTCAACCAATAATAATTAATAATTAAAAATAATAAAGAAGCCGCATTGACAACTCTAGAATGTCCCAGTCAACTCATAATAAATAAGAATAATACCTAAGAAGCAGCATGGTCCTTTTTAGACTTTCCCAGTCAACCAAAAAAAAAAATAATTAAGAAGCCGCATTGGCCTCTCTAGAATGTCCCAGTCAACCCATAATAAATAATAAATAAAAATAATACTTAGAAGCTTAGCATGGGCCCTATCTAGGTGTCAATCAAC
>JABUQX010013370.1:45000-83931 GCA_015478945.1 Trachelipus rathkii
ATTTTATTTAGTTTTTTTTATTATGTATTTTTTGGGGGAAGGTGATTATGAATTATTAATATGTTTCAGAGTTGCCTTACCCATTCAAATCTATTCGAAAGAAGAAGAATTTCAGAGGCTAGTGTATGGTAGAAGCAATACATACGATGATAAAAAAAATAGTACAACCATTATAAAATATATAAATTAATATATATAAAATATATATATATATAATAAATATATATATAATATATAATATAAATATAAATATTAATAATAATAGATATAATATATAAATAACATATAATATATATATATATAATATAATGATTTACTGAATAATCTTCAATCGACATACTCAATTGAATATTTATTGATGAATCTTTAATTGACAATTTAATATATGATATAAATAATATTATAATATTAAGACCTTTTTCAAAGAGGGGCAAAAAAAAATAATTAAAAAAAAAAAAAAAAAGTAAAAGAAAAGTAACCCACCAAAAACTGCTAACGCAATTCCTAAGGTGGGCGCTAAGACGTGGACTTAACAGAGAGAAGAGAATACAGCAGGAAAAACAGATTGATGGAAGCGAGTTCCACAAAACAGATGCTGGCTGGAGAAAAGGAGCACCACAAAGAACTGAGCCTGATTCCAATATTTACGGGTAACATTGGAGGGCAAGGCACCTCTGTGTACAAGGGCGACGCATCGTGGAGAATGCGGTAGAGGTCAATTTCCTTGACACGCCGCATTGTTACAAGGAAGAAATAGGAGCCAATGTGCACGTCGCAACGAAAAGAAGGTCAAGGATTCAGAAAGTTGGGACAGTTGTTTATAATCTCTTTAGTCTTACCCGTTCAACCCTATCCAAAAGAAGTGGCACCGAACTACCCCAAATGGAAAAAGTAGCCTTGGATCGTTCATTACTCTTGCTAAAGGGCTTATCGCCCGCATAAGAACCTTTATACAACAAGAGTAACTGAACAAGAATTCCTAGCCTTTGAACCGCCTTAGCAAATCGTATATATAGTATATATATTATAATAATATATATATATATTATAGTATATTATATATATATAGTATAATTATATAATATATATATATATATATATATATATTAATATATATATATATATATAATATAAAATATTATAAATATATATAATATATATAATAAATATAATATATATATATATATAATATATATATATATAATATATAATATATATATATAAATTAATAAATATTATATATTATAGTATATTATAATATAAATATATAGATAAATGAGTAATAGTAAAGTAAATTAACCTATCTCTATGCAACAGAACTAAAACCCATTGACATAAAACAATAAAAACGAAAAAAATGAAAACAGTTTAAGCAAAGATTTAAAAAAAAATAATAAAACTAAGGATAAAAGTAAACAACCCAAACTTTCGACCCCTTCACCTGGAGGTCTTTATTCAAGGAATTTGCATACACTGTAAAGCGAAATAAATTCTAATATAAACTGGACAGCTTAGTTGTTTCGACCCAAACTCCTAAATGTATTTTAACAAAAAGCCCCTATAACGTTTTCTTCATTGAAATTATTTAACAGGTTATTATTTTTTTCTCCCTGATTTGTTGAAGCTATTTGCACTGTTTTTATAATAAATGCTTCAATGAATTTTCAATGAAGTTTTTTGAATGGTTTCACTTAATGAGTATAAAAAGGATGAAATAATGGTTATTTCCCTCTCATCTCGAGATCCAGAATTGAAGAAAAATTGTATTCAATTCAGTATCATAATCAGTCCGGTTCCAAACACTCTTACAAGAAGAAATTTATGTCAAAATTAATTAATTAATGAAGACAGTAATTCAGGAATTTATAGTATAGCTTGTAATAATTGTGATGAAAAATATTTCGGTGAAACCGATGGTTTCAAAAGAAGTACATATCAACATGGATATAGCCTGAGGTGTGGCAGAACCACAACTGCAGGCTTTGTACCAGCAATAAGTGAGCATAATCATAGCGATGGGTGAGAATTCGGAAGAAATAATTTATCTTTATGCAAAATGCTCAAAAAAGAAAATTCACTGAATCATTTGTTTTAAAAAACGGAAGTAACTTCAACAAAAATTCCAGGAGAAATAAAATTGATAACCTGTAAAATTATTTATTAATGGAGGAAAAACGTTATAAATTGCTTCTTGGAAAAATACATTAAGAGTTTGGTTGAACAAACTAAAGCTGTCCAGTGTTCATATTAGAATTTATTTCTAATAAAAAGCAGAGAGAGAGAGAAAGAGCTTCAGTCTCACATCTGACGTCGTCTTTCTATATAGTCGTCAGCAGTTCTCTTTTTTAATTCTTTGATACATACTATTTACGTACACTATGTCTATAATTTCCTGGGTTTTTAAGTTCATGTTCGACGATAGAGACCATTCCAATTAATTACCAATATAAATTTTGAGATAAATATCCAAGAATATATATATAATTACATATATATATATACATATAGATATATATATATCTATCATTAAATATATTATATAAATATATATATATATATAATATATAATATATACAAATATAAATATATAAAAAATACAATCTCACTATATATATATATAATATATATATATATATATATATATAAATATATTATATATATATATATATATATATAGATAGTACTATATTAGATTTATATATATATATTAATTATATATATATTATATATATTATATAATATAAAATATATATATATATTATATATAGTATATATAAAATATAGATAATATTTATAACATACCCAAGATATATATATAAATATATATATATATTATTACTTATATATTATATTAGTTGTATATATATATAATATATATATACGATATAAAATATATTATTATATATATATATAATAATATATAGATTATATAGTAATATATATAAGTATATATATAAATATAATAAATATATATTATATATAATATAGTATATAATATATAATATTTAGTATATAATATATAATATTATATATAATAATATAATATATATATATATACAATAATATAAATATAATATATATATATATATATATATATATATAATATATATATGAATATATTATATAGTATATAATATATAATATAATATATAGATAATATTTAAATATATAATATATATATATTAATATAGATATAATATAATATTAATATATATATATATAAATTACTAATGTATATAAAAAAAATCTACAAAAAATTAAAGGGAATTTATCCCGATAAAAACACAGTGCGAAACGTGACCTTGTTTCTGCATTTTTTAAAATAATAAGAACAGCAATAATACAAATAATAATATAATAATAATAATAATAAAATAATAAAAAATAATAATAAATAATAATATATATAATAATAATAAAAATAAAATAATGAAAATAAAAAATAATAATCATATAATATAATATAATAGAACATAATTATTATTATATCATTATTAGTATTATTATTATATATATAATGATTATTAATTATTATTATATAAAATTATATATTTATATAATTATATTAATATTAATATGAATTATATATCACTTATTATTATTCTTATTAGTCATTATATTATTTGCATTATTTACGATTATATTGTTAGTCGTATTATTTCAAAGGAACATTTATGTCTTCATATAGATACTATAAATATATATATATTATATAAACATATAATATATATATATAAATATATATGTATATTATATATGATATATATATATAAGAATATAATAAAAACGGTGAAATATCAGAAATAAAGGCGATTGTGATGAACTGGACATGAAGTTTCAAAACAAAGCGTTTGGAACGGTAATTGCTCAGGAGGAGAGAGCAGGATAGATTCATAAATAAAGTAAAAGAGTTATGGCTAATTGTAGAAACCAGATATGAGGGAGTTAGTTTACTGATTGTTGTATTGAAGTATATAGTTATATTTGGTTCAAAGATATGTGTCTGTGACTGAGGGATCAATGGTGAAGAACACGTGCATTTAGAAGGTAGAGATGTGTAAATCAAATTTAACATTGAAACAAATGAGATAGAAAAGGAGGGAGAATAAGAACAAATTGTATTTAGGTTTAAGAAGTTGCAACAAGTGTATGATAAGACAATAGGGAAGCCGTTCTTGTGTTAGTAATATACGGTTGGTGGAGGCTTCTGAAATGAAAAAGCAAAAAGACTAAGTAGTAAGCATGTGTAAGAAAATTCTAGCCAGAGTGAATGTTATAATTTAAATAGCAGAGTGAGGCAAGAATGTGTTATGTCTCATGGATTGTTAAATTGTTTAACTTGATACTGGATAGTTCGTGAATCATTATAAAGAGATGGCAGTGAGAAGTTTGTTTTTTATTAACTATGAATGGAAGAGGTGCTTTAGTAAGCTGTTGATGGTTTGTTTGACGAATCTGAAGAAGAGCTTCTGAGGATTGATAGAAGCGATTAAGTAGGGTGGTGTAAAAGGAGTTTGTAAGTAAAATATAGATTAAGAGTAGGGTGATTGTGGTGGGTGAGGAGAGTCCGCAGTGTGAAATAATATAAGATAATTGCATCGGAGTTTAAATATTAGCTAAATGTTGAAAAAGGGGAACGTATATGCAATGTAGTAGAAGGTGTTAAGGACAGTAAAGGTGCAGGCTGCAAGTAAACCCTAGTAATCAATAAAGAGTACAATTTTGAGTGCTCAGGGCCTTTGCCTGATTGATGTGTTCCGGTGTAATATACGGTGTAGTAAAACTATGGTGGAATAAAGACATAGAATCAAGGTATAGTCCTTCCAGATGAAAACTTGGGCGTGTTAGGTGTGAAAAGAATGACGAAATGATGAATGAAGAAGGGAGTTGTGGTGATGTGAAGAAAACCAGAATGAGAGAATAATTAAAAGTGCGTTGAGATGATTGGTTAATGCAAAATAAAAGGATATATCAATATATAACCATAGTGGTTAATGTACGGAAATCGACCGTGGGAGAAACGAAAGAAAATGGTGAGAGTCATGTAAAGGAACGTCTGAAAGGAAAGAAAGTGAAAAGCGAAGGTGCTAATATAGCAATGCAGTTGTTGTGCAGGAATATGGATAATTGGCCTGGACACATTGGAACCTTATGTTGGCGAGACATCACAATGGGGTCTGGAGCAGTTGGTATAGCTAGGGGTATTTTTTTGGCGCGACGGGCTCGCTCGTTAATTGTACAGGAAGTATCATGTTATGTTGACGCTCACCCCCATTCTGGGGTCAAAGAGTAAGATAAAGAAATATATATATATATATACTTATATAGATATAGTTAAATAATATATATATGATTAATTATATAAATATATATTATATATAATATATAAAATAATATACTATATAAAATTATATAATATCATATATATATATAAAATAGTAATATATATAATATTATATATAATATATATATAATAGATAGATAAAGAAAGTGAACCTCCACAACCAAGTCAGTAGTTTTTAATAGGCTTTTTCTGTTCTTTTTGAAGGCAATTACCCAAAATGGAAAGAAAAACCTATATAAATATATAAGATATGCTAAATTCTATTATAATAATATATATAATATAGTATAAATAATATATATTAAGATAATTATATATATATAGTTATTATTAGTAGTAGAATAATTGCCACGGTTGATCTCCAGAGATGCCAACAGCAATTAGCGAAACTCCAACTTAAACTTAGCGATTAAAACCTCACATTACACATACATACCCACACCCACACACACACATATATATAAATATATAGATATTATTATATATAAAAATATATATATATATATATATAAAATAATAAGATAGTATCGAGAGAGAGAGAGAAAAGAATCAGAACACTCGATGGAGAGTACCCCATTGCCTTATGGTGTTGAGTATTACCCTGACATTCCATGCCATGGTTCGCCTTCTCTGATTGATAACACAACTCCTCTCCAGATAACACCTAACAAGAAATTATCTATATATATACTTATAGATATATATATCAATAAATATATATATAATAGATATAAAATAATAGATATATAATATATATAATAATATATTATATATATAATATAATATAATACCCTCATGAGTTGGAAAAAATTGCCCATACCCGCATGTCTGCCTGTCGAGAAGTCGAGTAAATGACAGGGTAGTTTGGGTAACTGCTCACTGACCCAACTTAGCTTCAGTATGCTATGGCAGCGGCCTCGATCTAATGGTCTGATCGCGTACAGCGATCATGTATCTTCCGATGAATTGTTCGAATGTTTGGGTACGTAGAACTCAGAGAATAATTCGAAAGAAGAGGGAGAGAGAGTACTGTATTTAGAAAAGGCAAATTGATTTGCTCCCTGTGACTAAAACTTAACAGAGAAAGGAAAACGGAAGATTCCAGGAGGAATCAAAGGGGTGGTTGGTGTGGTGTGGTTGGTGGTGTGTGTGTGTTGGTTGTGTGTTGGTGTGGGTGTGTTGTGGTGTGTTGGGTGTGTGTGAAAATGTTTGATTTAATAACTTGAATATGAACAGTAATAAATAGGGAGTTTGATATTATGAACTATTGAGTTTGATAGGTGATTGTGTGAAAAACTAATCTAAATGTTAAATTTAAGTTTGAAAGGCAAGATATTTGGGTGTAAACATATCTCCACTTCAGGGATCTGAGAGAGTGATGACTTTCTGAATAACACTCAAATGAGTTTAAATGGTTAGTAGCACTCAATGAATGGTTGGGCTGATCTAACGTTGGATAGGCGATCAGAGAAGGGCGGAATAGCAATGAATTTGGGATTGATTAGAGAAAATGAGAAGGTAGAGGTGAAATCTGTGAGAAAAAAGGTAGTGGTGTAACTATACTTTTAAACCAAGATTCATAAGTATACAGAGTTGTGTTAGTAGAGATGTGATCGAAGGAAAATTAGACTGATTTGTGTGGTGAAAAAAAGAGATGTAGATATGAATAGGGTAACATCAGTGGAGTAGGCTGGGGAATGAGATATCGGATATAAACTTGGTTTTGTAGATTAAGTAAGTGGCTTGGAGATAGGGAAGAGAAAGGAAAGAAATAAGAAAATAAAGAGTAAAAATAAGGTGAACAAAAGAAAAAAGTATTAAGCATACGTGCTAATGAATCATTGAATTAACAGAGAACGGAGCAAATCTGGCGCAAATGAGGAAGCTTTGTTAGTAACGACAAGAGAAATAATGGGATATCAAAGTAGAAATAAAATGAACAGGATGGGAATAGAGGATGCACCAAGCGGTTAATAGAGAAAAGGGCTGTGACGTGTAAACAGCAGATGATGATCTCAAAAGAAATGTGAAATAGAAAGCAAAAATGAGACTAAAATGCATACGAGAAGAAAATAAGGTAAAAAAGAGTTGAAGAAGAAGTAAATGAAAACATGATAGATAATTTAACTTTCGGAAGAACGCGAAGATAAAATGAAGAAAGGAAAGGAGGTGTGTAAGGCAAGAGAATGTGAGGAGAGAGTGGAGGAAACACTTTGAAAAATATGCATAACATGACAGAATGTAGAGGGATAGGAATAAGTGTTTCTAAGGCCAAAAGAAATCCGGTATTGGAGGTGAGGCAATATAGTGAAAGGATTGGGGTAGGGTGAGAAAGTTGGAAAAATGAACCGTAGCATTTAGGAAAACGCGAAATGAAAGAATGAGCAGAGGTGATGATGGATTGAATTTGTAACAAAGCGTTGAGTGACAGTTCGAGAGATGATGAGAGCATAATAGAACCATAAGTAAAGAAGGGATAAAGGAAATGCAGAACTATAGGGAATTAGTTTATGAGTGTTGTAGGGAATATATGCTGGTATTTGTTGAAAGAGTACATCGAGGACGAAAGCGAATGGTTGAACAAGTGCATTAGATTCTAGAGGACGTGTGGACCAATATTTCACAGAAGCCACAAATGATAAAAATGGGAAAGAAGAAGATATGTTTCGGTTAGGATGCACAGCGTAATTCCAGAATTAATAGGGAAGCCTTGCAGGTTATGAGAATGGTATGTTAGTGGAGCTTCTGAATTAATCAAATAGGTATACATGAAAGTGAAGCGTGTCAAGAATAAATGCAGTCGAAAGTGACTGTTAAATAATAAATAATAGCGGAGTAGCAGGAATTTATTCCCCTGGTTATTTTTATATGATATGACATGGGTCCAAAGAATAAGTAGGTGCAGGGAAGGTGTAAGTAATGAGATGGATAGAAAGTAGAGTTGCCTTACTTATTGAAGCGGATATCTTGTGTGGAATCTGAAAAGGATGTGTTGGATAGTAGAGGTTTTTACGGGTTGGAAAAGGAGGAGTTACAAAGTAAAGTTAGATAAGATAAAAGTAATTTGATGGTAGGTCCACGGTGTGAAATCATATGAGATGGTGAGCAACTGAAGAGTCTCGAGTTAATATTTAGGATACACTTGATGAAAAAGGGTCAAGGATACGCAGAATTAGTAGAATATTGGAATGTAAGAAGGGCTAATGCAATAAATCCTGTGGATAAGGGAATAAGTCTGAGTGCGCCAAGTCTTGCATGAGGTATTTTAACCTAATTAACATATAGTATGAAAACTATTCTTCATAAGAGTATAGATTCTAAGGTACAAGAAGTTTCAGATGACAATCTTGGGTTTAGTTATAAAAAATGAAAAATGAATGAACGCAATTAGGGGGGGGTGAAGAAAGGAGTAAATGAAGAATAAACGAGAGTATATTTGAGATGTTGGTCATATGGAAAGTATGGATGAATTGATTAAGCTTATGGATAGTGGTGAGTGTGTGGCAATCGGCCGGCTGAGAGACCGAAGAAAAAAAAGGGTGGTTGCGTCATAAATTAAATAAGCCTGAAAAGAGGAATGTGAGTGGCTAGAAGCTAGAAGAAAGTTCATACAAGAAATGCGGATTGTGAGGATGTATATGTGGGCTCTTGCTAGGAGAACCCACATGGAACGAGATACCATAGGTGAAGGTCCGCGCAGCTCATGAACCAGGGAGATTCGGATCAATGACGATTCACTTGGGTATAAAGGGACTTTAAACAAGGGGCTTCTTTTCGACTGCGTCCATTCTTCTACTACCTTGGTTCCGGTGTAATGCAGCACCTTGCCTCAATCTGAGAATAGGAAAGGAAGATAATATACATATACATATATATATAAATATATATATATATATAAATATAATATATATAATATAAATATATATATATATATAAGTATATATATATAAATATAAATAAATATAAATATAAATTTATATAATATTTATAATATATATATATATATAAATAAATATATATATAATATATATAGATATATATAATATATTAATATATAGTATATAGATTATATATAATTATAATAATTATACAAATTATATGATCAGCAGAAATGATGAAATTTTGAACACGTGATTTAATTTATTGCGCCACATTTAACGCATGCACAGAACTTTGATTCTTCCACTGATCATGCCAAAAGTTAAGAAATATGCACGAAGTTAAAATCAAGACCCTTTTTCTTAACAAATTTTTTATCATAATCGAAGAGATTTAATGAAATACATTCCGAACATTTTGCGAGTTTTCAATGTTTGCTTGAAATACAAAAGTCTAAGAAATAACGACGGCGCCGCAGAGCTCAACGGAAACTGAGAAGCGGAGCTGTGCAGGTCCAAGTTTCGTGGACTTTAAAAGCAGAGTATAATAAAAGTGATGGTAGAAGTATGAGTTGTGAGAAATTGTAATGAAACAATTCATCTAAGAAGATTACTAGCTTAAAAATACAAGGGTTGAGCCACAACCACATAAAGCATAAGGCTGAAAAAGGTATATAAAAATTTTATTATTCAAAATTGTGAAGTTGCAAGTACATATTCTAGCTTCAATTGTTCTCCAACTGAACTATTTTTTTTTAGTATTTAGAATGTATCTGTTTGCATCGCTGACGGTGTTTTCTGTAATGTTAGCATACAGTAACAACACTTATGAACTCAACAGATATATTATATTATATTAATTATTATTATTATATATATTATATATATAATTAGTTATTAATAAATGTTAGTATAATATATATTAATATAGTAATATATATATTATTTTAATTATAAATGATTCGATAATTATTATGTATTATCATCATTTTATTATATATTATTATTATTCTTAATATATTATATTCATTATATTATAGTATTATTAATTTAAATTTAATATTAATCAAATGAAAAAATAGAAAATTCACTGAATTTGATATTTATAACTAAGTTTCATTAAAAGTTGATGATCTATTATAAGGAACGTATAATACAACATGACTGGAAGCCAATTCATGTATAGTCATTTAAATGATAGATCTCCTCTCCCGATTCTTGTTTTAAAAACAACAAGAATATTTGTCAAAGGCATGTGAACGTAAATCATTCCGTTGCAAAACCTCTTTAGAGATAAATCTTTCGATTTGACAAGGGCATTTTTAATGAAAATAAGATTCATCGGCGACAGGTATCTTAGAGTAAATATTCGTTTTGTCATAATATTATATAGAATCTAGTAGTTTGAAGATCTTATTAGTAGAATATAATCAGACATTTTTTATATATGAATCGATTTTTAACATACATTTGGGAAAGTTTTTTTTTTTTTTTTTTTTTGCAGGAATTATGTCCAATAATTAGTTTGTCAAAGAAGCTAAATAACGAATATTCTTCAATCAAATATTTTAGAAATAAGAGTGTCAAAGTATCTTAGATATAAGAAAAGAAAAAATCTCAGTAACATTTTTAGTTGTTATTACCGTCAAGATCAAAAACGTATGATAAAATGGCCTAATTCTACACAAATAAAATAAATAATAAATATCAATTAATTGAAAAAATTAAGAATTTAAAAAAAAAATGAAAATAAATAAAAATACAAGTTTCCAGTAATCAAATCTCTAGCTTCTATCACATGTCATGAACGATCAAATTTCAAGCACATTGTATAAGACTTATAATTTTAGCAACATTTTTCAATAGTTTTATATTCAGTGGTGATCATTGTTCTAAATCAGTATTCGATTAGCATTGAACCTTGCATTTAATCAAAATATCAAGTCCAAGCTAAAAGATGGAATAAACATATGACTGTCGACGCAACATCTGTTGCGGTTCAATAAAGATATGCACATAATTTCTTGCCTCCAAAAAATCAATGGTTTGCCTCATTCGGTAGATGTCAGTTGCTTAACAGAAAACATATGTAACACTAACAAGACTGTCCAAATTCCCTTCTGAAGTCCGACATTAATATAATAAGGAATGTTTCCATTACCATCTTGTGGGCAGCGCTATGATAAAATTGACCCATATTTTAAATCTCTCTCTCTCGATATATATCAATTACGTAGTATCATATATATATAATATAATATTATTATAATAATAACTAAATTAATATATAATAATTATAAATTATAATAATTATATATATATGTAATAACATTTATAATAATATCATATATCATATATATATTATATATATAATACTCATAATACTATTTTATTTATTTTGCCTGCCTGCGCTGCTTTTGTTCGTTACACTTATTATTACACATGTAACACACCCGCCACGCACATATTAATTATAGCATACACTTATACTTAATACCATATCTCAACCAAGCCATTTCGCGTAATTCTTTACCTCTGCACAGACAGCTTATTTTGTAGACCGTCTTCATTTAAAAAACTCGTACGTCCACACATTTACTTTCAGATTAACATTTTCAAATATCGTTCTTTCTTCTGCTATGCGTTAACATCTAAAGTCTTTATCACAAGAGGAAGTATCTTATTCTTCCAAATTTTATCTCTATTCAGCTTTTTGAAGTTTCATACTTTCTTACAGCTTTATTCATTCCTCATAGTCTTAATTATCATTAGTTTTTACTTCTTTCACGCGTTCTTTAACTTTACTTTCACTGTTATACTTTGTTTTGTTAATTCTAATAAGGAATTTTATTTATTTTAATGTTTATACTAAGTAAAACTTTTCCCAATTTATCATTTATATTTGTTTAAAGTTTTTATTTTTATTAAAAAGTTTTGTATTTATTTTTTTTTTAAATTTATTTTAAAACTCGTATTTATGAAAAGTGGCGGTATTTTGTTAAAAAGAGGGTAAGGGTAGCGAGTTTATTTTGAAATTTCCTAAATATGAATATGCAACAGTCAAAAGCAAGGATTTTATTACGTAGAAACGATCCACATGGTTTCAAACACCAACCACCACCCCCTTCCACCAAGTATTTCTTATTGACTCTACTGATTTACGTCATTAGCATCAGTTACTTTTTCATAAAATCAGAACATAAAACTAACTTTCTTCCTCTGTATACAACACAAACATTTCAAAAATGCTTTAGGACCTTAACATATACATTATAAAACACATTTAGGTTCTACTTCAATCTCATTATTCATTCTTTATATAAAATTATCAATTAATCAATCTAAATTCAAACTCGCCAAATTCATCAACCGTTCCCCATTCGTCATCCATTATCAAGTGATTAAAATTCATATTTAAGATTCCTTTTTTGTACCAAATTCAAAACTAGCTATTATAACATAACTAATCAGGTTGACTTTACATAAATTTCACCACAGTCGTATACTCTAAAACATTCTACTAAAAAGCATGATATTTTTGCTACATCCTTTATCTTTTTATACTTTATAACCTAAAATATTCAACAAACATATCTCATTGTTTATTTTAACATAACATTAGATACATATTTAAACAAAAATGCAACAAAAAAAAATTATCATTCAAACCTATCTATCATACTGACCAACCAATAAATGCTAATTGAAAATGAGATTTCAATATTCAGATATAGCTGGGAAACGAATCCTCTGTCTTGCGAATGACCTTACCGCCGCCTCCGCCTGGCCCTTACACCTTTCCATAGGGCGAATACCCCCTCTCTCCATAAGATAAAAGGCGCAGACAACCAACGCAAATCAACCAAAATAAAAATTCTCATCCAAATCGATACGTCATTCCTTAAATGCTCTTATGTGCTATGCATGCTCATTAGAAAACAGCTCTCTGCGACTGGTAACCTCTGAGCTTAACAAAGAATTGAAGTAAGTGGAGGTGACGAAGCATGACATATTTAATTATCAACAATATTATCTTACTTTTCTGACCGCGTAAAGGATCAGCGCTTATTCGGCGGTTTGAATCAGAAATAAAACAATACATAATAATAATAATAATAATAAAAGAATAATAATGAATAATAATAATAATAGATCATAAATAATGAAATATAATAATAATAATAATAATAATATATAATAATAAAATCAATACATAATAATAAATAATAATAATAAAGAATAATAATAATAAATATAATCAATAAATGAATGAATAAATGAATAATAATAATAATAATAATAATAATAAAATAAATAATAATTAATAATAATAATAATAATAATAGAATATAAAATAATAATAATACATAATAATTATTATTATATTATTATATCATTCATATTATATTATTATTATATATATTATATATAATATATATTATTATATATTAGTTATATATTATTTATCATTATTATTATTATTTTATATTATATTATATTATTATTATTATTATTATTATTATTATTATTATTATTATTATTATTATTATTATTATTATTATTATTATTATTATTATTATTATTATTTATTATTTTTATTATTATTATTATTAGTATATTACTATTATATTATTATATATTCATATATTTATTATTATTATTATTATTGTTATTATTTCACCTAGAATTCAAAACGCCAATAACGCGTATGATCATTTCGACTGTCAGAAAATAGCTAAAATATTGTTGAGATAAATATGTCATCCTTCGCACACCTAAACATACTCATCTTTGTAAGCTCAGAGGTTACCAGTCAGAGAGCTGATTTCTATGACGCACTATATGCCATAAGAAGCAAAGGAATGACGTCAACATATTGATGACGTAATTTTTTGTTATTTTGGTTGTTTCTATTGCTGTTTGAACTATATTTCAGGGAAGAATGGGGTCACCTTCCCCCCTAAAAGAATGTAAGCGGTAAGATCTCAGCAAAGGCTGAGGCCTTAGTTATCCGCAAATGAATAATGGAAAACGTTGTTATATGCATTATCAGTTTGCGTCAGTATATAGATCGTCAAGATATCAAAATTTTTTGTCCAATCTTCCATCTAAATTATCTTTTAACTAATAACACTTACATATGATTACTGTCTATTTATTTTTTTGTTTAAAACGCTAAAATTAAGATTCTTGGCTTAGTGAATGAAGTAGTGGTGGGATTATCGAATTCTCGATTTCAGACTTCATTATTATGATATTTCTCACTTTTTCAGTTCTGTAGTCATACAGGGCTATTTGAGCTTATATAGTGATGAGATGTCCTAATATTAAGATGAATATCTTAAAAACTGTTTTTTTTTTAGAAATTACCTAAGAAATGTAAAGGCTCCTTAATGAGACATTTTTTTTTGGGGGGGCGGGGGTCGTTAACTAATTTTTATTATATATTTTAATTATGATTGTTTGTTCATATAAATATTTTTTTGTTCAAACTTTTGGTTGTGATGTATGAGTATTCTAGTTGATCTTACAATCGTCATGAAGTTTTTTCTAGTTCATTTTTGTGTGCAAGGAATTGTTGGAAGCCGATGTATTACGGATTTACCTACTATTTCATAACAAAAGTTCTATTATTATTATTTTATTTTATTATTATATAACAGTTAATAACATCACCTTTCACGGGCAGAGCCATATTCATTTTCCATTATTTTATAACATCATTCTTTGTTTAATTTTCAATTTTATTTCTTTGCAGTGATATAGAGATATTTCAATGAAATGGTTTAGATTTTAGAGATTGAGAGTTTCACTATATGACAAATATAAATTTGGTATACCAATTTTGGGTATATTAATCACAGTGGGGTACCTATCTAATTTATGTTTTAAATTTGCGATAATATTTTTATATATTTTTAAGTATATTCGTCTACCTTTATGAAGTGGAGTTTTAATGAAAATGGCCCGGTAATAATATTATATATTACGTATATTATATTAAAATAACTTACATCAATAGGCATTTAATTACAAACATCATATAAATACTATCACGGCACTTAATATATCGAGCGGATCTCGTAAATTATACTTCACCAGGCACAGCTAAGAGTTATACTTGGGTTTTTTCGTATATTTTAGTTTCTATTCGGGACACTCACCACAGCAATGTTTTCTAGTATATGAGTCTTTTAGTTTTATGATCGTGTTTTCACATTGCTATCTACTTGCATAATTATTATAAATACGCCACTTAAGTATGGCAAGACAATATCAGGATATATCTTTGAGATTTTGACTTTAAGTTTCTGATAGTGGTTTATGTTAAGTTTCTCGGCTCTTTGGGCCGGTTGGAATGCTGTAATTGGGGTGACTCTTTGACATGCAGGAGTAGTACCTTGATACGGGGCAAAATGAGGGAAAGATTTCGCATTTATATTTGGACGAATATTATGGAGAGGACATTTAAGGGCTAATGAGCAATCTAGTATATCTATTATTTCGATTATGATTCGCTCATTCGCGTAGCTTTATGAAACTATGTAGATAATTCTTTTACTGAGTAGTATAATTTTATTTGTTAGTGGGTCACTGTTCCTATTATGAAATGATTTTGATATACCACTCGTATATTCGAGCGTCGCGATAAAGAGGACGTCTGAATTGACTGAAACCTTACACGAAGTTCTCTAACTCAGTAACTCTCTATAAAGGCCATCTTCACTCAATCCTTTAACTGGACATATGAGAGGGAATTTTATTGTTAATGGAAATATACATGTAAAATCCTTTAAAAAATAATGCTCAGTTTTTATTAGTTAATATCTATATTTTCCATACATATCATGAATAAAAAAATAGCTTAATGAAACGATATATATATATATAAAATGATAATACATACAATTCTCTAGGCCAAAATGTAATCTAGTTTTAGAACGATTATTTATGCACTATGCTTGTTATTTCTGTGAGTGAATTAATATTCATACAACTCCCAAGTTTCGCATAGACCGCTTAAGCCTTCGGCATGAAGAATCTCCGTCACGAACATAGTAGAAAGTGGTGTTAAACTCACATCATATAGCGCAGATACTTCGGTACCTACTACAAACTATGAGACGTCAAAGCCCCAGGTGGAGCACACCAGCTTTGTTTATTGAGAGACTGAGTATATAGTCGTGCGTGTCTAACTGTTTATTTTTGATAGAGAGAGTGCTTACTACCGAGTGAGCGATAAACGTCACACTAACACTGCGTTATATTAGAGTACTCGTACTGTGATTCTGTTGAGTATATAATCCACCCATTTTCATACGAATCATCCAGAGCACTGCCCGATCTAGCGCCTCATAGAGATATCCGTATTCGGTCATTTAAATCAGTTCTGTTTCGGTAATTCCCATGTGTGACGCGAGCCACACACTCTATATTCATCACACTCTCCTTGTTTCAATTAAAAATCTCCATTATTAGCAAACCGAAATCGATTTTTCTTTTTTAATACATGACTCTACTTTTGTAATCATTCAGTCATACTTGGCGCCTCAAACAACACATTCCTCCCTTCAAGCTAAAAAGCCTTTATATTGCAATTCTCCAATTATCCTAACAAAAAAATCCACTTCATATAAAATTCAAAAGATTAGAAGATTAACAAATGCATCTAGAAGACACTAAAACGAACCAAAAACGTGCTCATTGCTAAATAGAATATAGCTAACTATTGCCAAAAATTCTTATTTGTTCATTAGCCTTACGCCTTATTTCTGTTTCTAGTATATTTTTATTTCAAACTCTCTCTATCGTTATTATATTCTCTCTCTCTCATCATTTATATCATTTTTCACATTCACATTTATCCTGTCATTCTCATTTGATCTCTTTTTTGCCACTCCTTAGCTGAAAATGGTCCATATAACTGTATTAATTGCAATCCATGCTATTGTATTATAAATGCTCTAGTTTTTTAATTATATTATTATATTATTATTATTATATTTTATTATATATTATTATTATTATTATTATTAATTCACACTACATTCTATCAACGTTATTATATTATTAGCTTTTTCCACAATATATATTTAATTTTATATTTAGCTCATAATCATATTAATTACTATAACATTATCTTATATATATAGGTGATGTTAGTATTCATATTATTTATTTATAATATTTTATCACAGATAATTATTAACTCACATAAAAATATATACATATTTGTAAAACTGATGTCGTATATAACAGAAAATCTGTTCTATTTACTAGTTTCTAAATAAAGGTAATATACTAATTATATATATACGCATAACACCATAAACATAAACAAATAGTACACAATATAATATGGAAAGAATAAAACAATTGGGTTCATCCCATTACGCCAGTGTTTTTCTTTAATCTCGCAAAATTTAATTTTACATTGACTAAAATCTACAGGTTAAATTTTCTAACTAATGTTTTTTAATTAATATTATAAATTACACAATATAAAAGATCAAAATTTTTATTATTTACTTAAAAATTTCATATTGTATTTGCAATATTTTATTCTAAAGTTAAATAGATTGAATGATTAAAAAGTGAGTTCATAAGACTATAGGTAGGGACGTTTTCGTCGCTTTGAGCCAAAATATAATAATGATACTAATTAATTAAAAATAATAAATAATTAAGTTAAATTATATATATATAACAAAAATAACAGTAAAATATATAATAAATAATAATAATAATAATATAATTAAATTAATAATATAATTAAATAATATAATTAAATATTAATAATATAATAGCAATTTTATAAGTTTTACCATTGTTAGTAATAAAATTATCTTTCAAATAATACAATATCATTAGAGGGACTACTTCTATCCACTTCTTTCATTCAGACATTAACTCCTTCATCCGACAGCAAAAGATAATAATTCAGAGGGACAACTCCTCCCTCCGAATCAATAATCATTCAGAGGGACCACTTCCTCTGATAGGAAAGAGGTCACTAATATATACATAAAGATGGAACCACCTTTGCTTTTAATATCATTCACGACAGTCGGATCATATATTAATATAATAATAATAAGATAACTACTAATCGATGCATACATAGGAGGAAAAATAATCAACTCAACATACATATAATAGAACGCAGATTACATAGATGAACTCTAAATACATAATAATTAAGAGGGATGAGATCAGACGAGCCTACACTATGAATTAAACAGTTCTCTATGTGGTGATGAATTTTCATAATTAATCCACTTAGCATCCAAATTTTGCGTGACCATCAACTCAATAATGCCCCACATAAATAACTAATAAAACTACCGAGTGACACATAATTACTTCATTTTCCATCAATAATCACACATTTTTATTCAAGCCTCTGACGCATAACTACATCATATTTACCACTCCTTCAAAGAATAATTCACACATGAGCTCATTGATTCCCACTTTCTCTTATATATAATAACAAACATAACATAATAATAATTAAAATATATAAATAATATAATAATATAATAATAATATTAATAGTAATGATAATATTATATATATATAAATAATATAATATAATAATAATATATATAAATAAATATTAATAAAAATAAATAAATAAATTAAATAATAATATATTAATATTAATTAAATTAATATTAATAATAATATAACACCACATATAATATATATAAATAAATATTAAAATAATTAATATAAATTATATAATAATAATAATATATAAATAATAATCATATATATATATAATATATATATTAGTATATAATCAAATAGCTAAATATTCATTTAAGTATAAATATATTTTTTTAGTAATTCAAAGTAATTATTATATCTAATAATAATAATAAATATAAATAACTGATATAAATAATTTAATGAAATAAATAATGACAATTAACATAATAATATAATAATTAATAGTAATAATAATATTAAATAAATAATATAAATATAACTATATTAAAATAATAATATTATATATAATTAATATAAATAATAAGTAAGAATAAGCATATACTATATAAAGTAAAATTTTTTATCTAACCATAAAATTGATAATTAACTAAAAATAATAGTAATTAAACAGTAATGACATCTAACTTAAATTGAGATAACTGAAATACTCTATCAAGTCTAACTCAATTATATATATATATCTAATTAATTAATTAAATATTTGAGTAATTAAAAAAATATAAAAAAAAATAAATAATAATATATTATATATATAAATAAATAATATAATAATAATTAAATTAGATAAGACAAAGGCAGATATTTATCAATATATAATGTATTAAAAATAAAGTGTATGAGATATTTATATATTATATTTAAATTAATTTAAAAAAATAATAATATAATAATATAAATTAAAGATGAAAATTATATTAATATAATAATATATATAAATATATAAATTAAATTAATAATAATAATAATATAATATAATATAATAAAGTTAATAATTATATAATATATAATTAATAAATATTATATATAATAATATAATAATTATATAATATAAATATTATAATAATAATATAATATATATAATAAAATAAATAAATAAATAATAATTAATATATATAATGTTAATAATAATCGTTTTTCATAGCAGCAATCCGCTAGCAGTATTGGCTTTGTAGATTTAGAGAAAGACAGAGAGAATATTTAAGTATTAATATATAGCTAAGTAGGAATAGTGAGTGACCTAAGACTTTATCATAAACTGTATATGTAGAATAGGACTTAATACGTTGATAAGCGCTTAAGAAGGAATTAGCCCGGGCATTCCATCACTCGTCTTAAATCACTTATAGAAAGGGTACAATAGAGGAGAGGTGTGTGTGATATTTCTACGAAACGAGCCAATGGTGGAGGTGATTCCTGAAAATAAATTTTATATTGAGAGGAGATATTTTGAAATTCTTCGTAGAAATTTGTAATGCAAAACAATTAATATAAAATTATGACCTTTTATTTTTTTATTATAATTATAATCTTCAAAACTAAGATAGGTACCGAGAAACACCAATTATATCTCGAAGATATAGCGTATGAAATTTTGTAGTTAGAAAAAGAGAATGATATAAGAGAGTTTGTTGTATTGAGGTATTAGTTTTAAGAGGAGAAATTTTGTCCTACCCAGGGTAAACTGCAAGAGAATGCATGGTGCTCTCTGTGTCTCTTCTCAAACGTTCGGGCTTATGTTATCTTATTTTATTGCTCTTATTAGAGAGCAGAGATGATCATCTTCGAGCATTACGTTTATCCTATTTTTAGTGAAATATAATATTAAAATTTGTACTAACTTTAAACTTGTGTAAAAAGTTGGATTGTTTATCATAATAAACTTGAGTTAGTGTTCTATATTTAGACTAATTGCACTAAAATCTTTTCTTTTGCTAATAAGTTTAGAGGAGGATGTAAGATAGTTCTCACGCGTTATACTTTGGTTATATCGTCTTCAATTGTTGAGTTATCCTGAATAATTGTACATGTAGCTATGTGTATTGACACCTTTTCTATATCAGCATATAGAAAGACCGAGTTTAAAGGTTGGTCATGCCAGATCAACTTACGAATTGCCCTTGCACACCACAGGCCGCTATATTACCAAGTAGAACTTTAGGAGTGACACCAAATTCAATAAGTCAGAATTAACGGAGACTATAGTACACCATTTTATTAATGGTTTTTTAATACTAGTTTTTTCGTAAACACCAAGTATATTTCCTATCACTTAAATAGATAGGAGTCTTAATAAATTCATAGAATTTAAGACCATGGAAAATGCTGAAGATTGGAGGAGATTTTTTGTGCAATCTATTTTCAGAGACTATGTGTAGTGATACATTATTAGACCAGCAAAGCTTGTCGTCCCTACAAATGGATAAAAAACTCACTAATAAAACTTTTATGAAGTATGAACCTTAATATCATCCTAATGAAATGGGAATTTCCTATTTTTTTTTGGAGCCAGCACCTCTAACTAACTATAATGATTGTATCTTCTTAATATCTCTAACTCGCAATTCTAAAAAGACACATCTACTTATCTACAATGTTATAGTTTCATATTACTCCCTAGGTATTAAATCTACATTATTAACGATAGATTGAAATATTCGAATCGAAAAATTTAGTAAATAAATAGATGAGGCAAGTTTTCAATGTCTCTCAACAACTATCATTTATTAATAAAATATAAAATTTTAAAAATATGTATATAATATTGGTCATTATTTCAAATAATTATTTTATATATAGCACTTAAAAATAATTCCCTTCTAAAAAATGTATATTCTAAATATATAAACTAATAAAACGTTCATAAATAACATGATATTATATAATAATTAAATATATAATTGTATTATAATTTCTAATTAATTATTATATAAAAGTTTACATATACTATTTACTTAGTCATCTACCCACCCCACTCTCCACTCGTCAGCAACACACTGTATTATCATTACCAGACACATCATATTACCTACATATATATATATATTTATAATATTATATCTATTTATAATATATATATATATCTATTTATATAAAATATAGATATATAATATTATTAAATATAATAAAATAATATTTATTAATATATATCATATATATTAATTATTATTAATATATTAAATAACAATTATTTATATATATATATATATATATATATAATATATTAATATACTATATTATTATATATAATTAATATAAATTATAATATATTATATATAATATAATATATATATATATATATATATAATAATATATATTAATATTATTATTATATAATAAATAATATATTAATATATATATAATATATATAAAATTAATTAATATATATTTCTATATATTAATGGAGACAAGATCCAATTCCTTTATATTGGCCCCACATTTTTCTCTTTCTATTCTTAATGATAATTGAGAGAGCTGGGAAGCTATTCCGAGAAATTTCTCGTATTATCTACCTATGTATAGGAATTAGGAAATGCAGTTATGATCGATCTTATCTAGCACAGATAGATAGCTTCTTGATATAATTACGTAATTATATGATTAATTATTCCAAGAAAATCGTCGTCAATAAAACACAAGAGCATTAGAGAATATAAATAACAATATAGCTCTCTATATTTTGTTTCGAATATATCGTTTATTTCTTTTTTTTCTTTTATATTTTGTTGAGCTGGGGGGGAAGTATTTATTAATAAGACTCATTAAATATTGATTAATAGAAATTATATCTTTATACTTATGATTAGTGTAAGAAGGAATGAATATTAAACATACATCTTTCGATTTCTATGCCAAGAGAAGAAAATGTAATATAGATCGTACGAACCTTCTATTTTTCGTATGAATAATGAGCAATTAAAATCATACTTTGTGAGTTTCGTTGAGGATAAATTAATTTTGTACGTGACTCATTTGGAGAAATGCTCTCATCCGTTTGGAGAATCATCAGTATGGGGTGGTACACACAATGTGCATATGTGATTTAAAAAAAGTGTTATTAAAACTAGAGAGAATCAGGTATTAATTATAGTGCGATACTAGATTTACTTCATCTAAGATTTTTCAAAAACTCACACACTTAATAAAGTCGATGAATAATACTTTTTCAGGGTTGTGCCAAGAAACGTAAGACAGTGTATGATTCCTTGTCGACTATTTAGAGAGAAATATTCAAAATACGCCTAAAGAGATTGTATAGATTATAAATTAGATTGATATAAATAACAATTGATACATATATGTTTTTGATCTTTGACAAAGTACGTCCACGATTTAAAGTTGAGCCGATGTAGAGAGCAATGAGAGAGTAGTGAGAGTGAGAGTGTGTGCGCGAGTAGAGTAACATTTTGTGAACCACTGGAAAATATTTGTTAAATTCTAGAAAAAAAGCGGTGTATGAACGGCATAAAGAGAAGTATATAAGTAAATTTAAAAAATATGATGCTATGACACACTGTTTATTTCATTCGTTCATATATTTAAAAATTGATTGACTATCAACTCACAGGGCAATAGATGTAATATTATTTTATGGTCAATTAATTTATAAAATACGAGGAGTAAAATAAATAGCTAATTTTCTCAAACTTATACTATTAAAATAGTATATACTCAAAATATCTAGCCAACATTTTCCACGTGAGAATATAATTATTATATACCTCATCATAAGTAGAAAAATTTATATTTGTTACTAGATCAGTTATTTATAAAGAATTCAAATAACAAGAGGTAAAGTTTTAAGCTTAGTATACGTATATATGAATATAAAGTGCTTTCAAACATTATCAGTATACGTATTGAATAAAATAAATAATAAGGTCATGATAATTATAGGAACTTAGGAGAACTGGTAAATATGTGATACTATAGTAATTTTATTAATGCCAACAACGAGATAGTAATAGCTGTTTTCTAGAATGATAACTTGATTAACTAGTAAATGATATTAATGTTCTATAGATGAGTTAACATTCCATACATTACAATTATATATACCCCAACACACTAAACACACTAACCACACACAACACACTAAAACTGCATCACACTATCATCACTTCTTCTCTGTATTTCACTACAGAGCGAGCGCCATGTCCTCCAACACAATACTCATACAACAAATCTCTAAGCACAGCGATTGAAAATAGCAAAGTTCTCCCACGCTACCTTTTTTTTTAAATGAGTTGTTGCTTCATTGATTTTGTATAGTGTCGAAAAATAAAAATAAAAACTGCGAATGAGAGATCCAATTCTTTGTGAGTAGCTTGTCTAATTATTTATTGTCATACAGATACAAAATGAGTGTGGTAGCTCCACTTATTATTATCTTATTTATTTATCTTATTCTTATTATAAGGCTATTATCCTTATCATCATTGTCAAATCTTATAATAGATTATATCGTTTATATACTGATTCTAGTGAACTGAATATTCGCGTGTTCCTGCGTAGTTTTATTTGGAATGATGGGGAACCATTCAATTCCCCTCCGCTAACCTTTCTTCTCCTCTTTCCCGCATATCTTTTCACACTCCGGTGCAACAAAGTCCGAAATCCTCTCTCGAATAATAAATATCATCTACACATACACCATACTTTCAAACAAAAAATACCTAATCAGTCAATATCGTCACTTCGATGCAGAAAATTTCTTAAAAGAAGCGATATTCTATGCGAACATGACAAACACAATCTCCATCATACAAAGGGACAAGAATGTTAAAATTAAAATAAAATACTTTTGTCGCCCATCTTTGTTCAGAATCTTCCCTCAGAACTCGTGAATCATTCTCTCTCTCCATACAAATAACTCTGATATTATTAGTTAATCTTATTGTGAGTGCTCATTTTTTGAGATAGATGACTATTTGTTACTTATATATTAGCACGTCGTATTGTTCAAGTTATATATAAATTTTTTAGTGTCATTTACATATATATGATTCATTATTTTATTTTGCCAAGATTTGCCATTTAGTAGATATATATATCTTTACTTTTGAGCATATTGTGAAGATGAAGGTGAAGAAGTCAAATTTCACAGATAACCAATGGGCAAAATTGAAGCATTGTCATCAACGCTCGATGTGTGTAAAAAAACAATCTAAACATTTGACTCACATTGCAAAAGCTGTTAAATCGGAGACCTTCAAGTACCTCCTTCCAGTTTTCCTACCTTTAAAATAATGTGACATTACGGTATTCTAAGGACATACGTTAAAGGGGATTTTAATTAACTGAAGTTTTTATTCTTTAAGTAACAATTTGTTTTGAATGAATTTATACTATATATAAATGTAGTTAAAGTGAAATTTTTTAAAATCTCTTTAGAAATATTCATAGATATATATAATCTATATATTAATTCTTATAATATTTAATATATATATAATATTATATATATAATATCTCACTAATATATATAATATATTCATATATCTATCTTCTATATCTGCGTTACGCCCACTCTCTTTTACAATTATCGCCCACTTCAAAAGTCTGTGAAGTGAAATTTACATATATTAAAACACAATAAATAAAAATCTGTTTTTTCTAAACACTAAAATATGTACATATGTTACAGATAATATAAATGAGGATTATTTTAAACTTGGAAAGAATTCTAAAATATAATTTTTATTGCTTTTTAGAGAAAATAATATACAACTTATAACCATCTACAACACCTCAACACCAATCGTTCGAAGAGGAATTGTGTTAAATCTTAGGAAGAAAGTGAATTATCTTTTTCTGCACTTTCATAAATTCTTAATTTTCCTATAAAATTATTTCTGTTTTGTAACGTGAATTAAATGATTCATAATGTAAACTGAAGAAGATACTTATAACTAAATGGTATATACTATCTATACTAATCTTATCTATCTATCTCTATCTCTCTCTTCTTCTCATAATATATATCATTCGTGATTATCACTCTCTTTTACTCTCATTATTATTACATAAATTCCTATTCTATATATCCAATACTCTCTATCTTTTCTTCTCTTTCATACCTCGTTAGCTCTTCTTATTTATCTCTATATATTTATATCATATTTCTATAATCTCTATTTATACTCGTCGATAAGATTTAATTATACATTTATTTTAGGCAGGTCTACGCTCTCCATAGTTCAAATGAAGTTTATTTAAACGTCATGTTCTAACAAATCTGAAAAAAGAATTTTCAATGTCTAATAAAAAGAAAATCACTAATAAAATTAATTACTAACGTTGTTTCCTAACAATACTATTTATCAAAATAATAAACTATTTACTAATGAAATTACTATATATTAACTATTTTTATTCTACTAATATATTACTTTTACTATATATATATCATATATATCTTTACTATCTATCTATATCTATATTATCAATAATATCTATCTATATCACTTCTCATTAATATTAATATACTATTCACATTCAATGTAATATACCGTCAATACTAATTTTAATTAGTATCATAGATTTTTTATACCCTAACTAAGAGTGATACGAAAGCAATCCCTCATTACAACAGGTTCACTATATAACATTATATAAGTGAAATATAACATTCTATATTGAAAACGTTATAATTTATTTAGTTTGAGACGTTAACTAACTAATGAAAAACTTGCTAAATAAAATATGAGTAAAATTTCAATATATCAATGTAAATAAATTTCAGGTAATATAGGTTAAAAATATAGTTTTATAAAACCTATTAAAACATGTTTTAATAAAATTAAAATTCACAAACGTTAAATATATAATATATATATAATATATAAATTAATATATATATATATATATTATTATATATATATATAATTTAAACGTGTAACCCCCGGCCATGATTTGCCCTGGGGGCCCAGACAATCCGGTCCTAAAAATTTATAGGCCGGCTGGGCAATCTTGCCTTATATATTGCATAGTAAAGTAGTAATAAATTTATGTTTATTGTACTCATAGTATATATATATACCGAGTTTTTTTTAAATGTATGAATTATAATTAATCTAGAGATAAATATTAAAATCAATTTAGATTTCGTATTGTGTTTATAATTAATTATAGGATTATTTTATTATTATTTTATTTTTTTATATTTTTTAGTACACTTTTTAATCCTATTTATTTTTATGATTTCAAGTACGGTTTAGAGTGACTTCAGATAATTTTATATATATACACAATGAATTAGAATGATATATGATATTAAGTATTTTATAAGGTTAAATTATATTATTAAATATTAATAACATGTAATCCCTTTTACATGAAATAAGTCTACAAATAAAATTTATCCAATATAATAATATATATTAAAAAATTATGAATACAAACTAATTACTAATACTAATATATTATATATAGCACTAATTCTTGCAAATTTTGTAGGTACTGATTTTTTTTATCAATAACTCTCTCAGATATAAGTTAATAAATATATAAATATAAAAACACATTAATCACAGACAAATAATATATAATACAATACAAATACAATATATATATATACGACAAAAAATTAAAATACTTATATTTTATTGAGTAAATATAGGTAATATGATGAGATAGTTAATAAGGTAGGAGCTTTAAACCTAAATATTTTTTAATCCTTTTATTTAACTAATTTATAACAATTAGAAATGAGTATTATTTTATTTAATATTTTTTCCTCAATATTAGAAGCCCGCATATGATCAGGAAAGAGAGAGACGTTTTATCAATATAATTTCAATAATAACGGTATTGAAATTATAATAATAGATTTAAATAATTATATTGCTTTGATATAATTATTTTAATAGATTATATGTGGAGAAACTCGGCCAAAACACGATATAACTATTTAAAAGCAGTACTTATTAATATTTAATCATTCCGAAAACTACTACTTATTCTAAAAGATCTAAAATGTCATGAATTGGAAATAATTAATTTTTCAATATCTACTTCACTCGGGAATAATCTGGAACTGTACCATTTAATCGATCTTGTAGGTAGGCTAACGTCCTTCTTATCAATTTTGACAGAATTCGATTTGTTTTGTATTATGATATTATAATTTCAGTGTAATTTTATCATGTGAACCTTTTGGTTATCGGACTTATGGGTCCTATTTCTTTAGTATTCTCACTTGGTCTGTAACTTATATTTTGTAATCGTGTTATTATTCGAATGGAAAGAAGGTAGCGAGACTGTAAGCTTTAAAAATTGTTGTTGTGCTTATTACAAAAACTATTTTCTACCGGACATTTCATATATTTCTTTTTAAACGGAAATTTACTGGATATATTTTATGGAGTGGTATATTCCCTATAGTACTCCGACATACATTAACAAATTCAATACAGCATAGCAATCACTACTCTCTTTTATTAAACTCATCTAATGCAAATATATAATGAATTACCATAAATGGTATGAACCCAAATAATAAAATAATAACAATATGAAACGTATTACGATTCAGCTAGAGACAGTGAGTTTGTCCGGAACACTTCTTATAATTGATATGTCATGAAGCATATAAGATTTCAATCTTCATTTGAAATAGGACATTTTGTAATTATATTACTTTCAACTCAATTAGATTTGCATATCAAAAATAATCAGAAAAACAAGACAATCAAATATAATATAGATAATAATAATCACCGTTTAGTAATAAAAACTTTAATGTCACTATATAAATTAGCATAAATAAACCCACTATATTAAATTCTAAATTTCAAAAATAGTGCCACAATAAATAATTGGATAACAAACTAGATCACTACTCATCATGAGCAATTCTTAATAGGTTAAAAAGACGAGTTGTATTCACCTTGATTTATTTTGAGTCTAAATTGTCATTGATGCGTGAGTGTATTAATTGGACTGTATAATTATTATTATTATATTATCTAAAGCCTTCGATAATTATTTTAATTATCATTAGTTTATATAAAACAAATGTGCATATTTTCTAATTTATATAATTATTTATCTAATAATTTATATTATATATATATAATAATTATATATTATATTATATAATTATATTATATAATTTATCAACTATTAAAATAATTAAATAGACAATAAAAGAAAACTGATTCATATAAAAAATGTAAATTCCTAAGCTAAGTTACTATGTTAATAGACACTATTATATATATTTTTTACTTTACTAGACCATAAATTTCACGTAATAATAAAGACAGTAAATTTAACGATTAACCATTCATAACAAATCCTATAAAAAAATATATTCACTATTCAGGTTATATAAATCCGTATTTAATGCAATAATTTACGGCCCTAGACAAGGTGTATGTGTACCACAGATGGCAATATTTAAGGATTATTTATTTGAATTTTTGAGATAAATAAATTCAATTTGTTATTTTTGATTTTTTTATGATTATTTTTTATATTGTTGATCTAACTGTCAGGCAAAAACAAAGTATAATTGTGCAATTACAAACTATCTTATTTACTACTTAAGACCATTAACTTTGGGTAAATGTGATAAATCAAATAGAACAAGATAACCGGCTCTTTTCAAAAGAAACAACAGAGTTGTACCCAATTGAAACAAAAATGAAACAACAAATAAAAAACAAAAAAAAACACTGATTGCATTCTCTTGAGTTCCCTGAATTAAAATGAACCTGACTTTCTTCCCTTTTCAACATAAACAAAACAACTGATTATTCCTAAACTCTTAGTCCCATATCTCCTCCTTTCAGAATGGCTCATGTTTCATGCCTTTTTACACAGTTCTATTCCTACTCAGTCCAATTCTCTGATGACATATTTAAAGGATATGTTCGATCTTACAAGTACTCTACTGATAAAGTGTTGAACACACTCTTTTTTTCCTGTGTTTGCATGGTGTTTCGGAACATGTCTGCCTTCAATTTAGCTCTGGCTTAAAAATTTCTCTCTCGTAACGTGTACTACCCACCTGTATCAACGTTTTAATGCCCATCGTGAGAGTCCTGAAGTTTAAATTGAGATGTCCTTTTGAAACGACTTATAACCATCTCCAAATATCGTTATGAATGATTTTCAACGCCAGAGTGGAGAGTATCAATCATACAGATGATTCTTTCCGCTTACCACACTTGCAAAGGACTAAGAGGATAATGATTCATCTCTTCAATTGTATCTTTAGAGATAATACGTGTGTTAGAGGCAGAGGCTCAATCTGCGCTATGCAATCGCGCTTTACAAGAAGGTTACCCCTATATAAAATAATTTTTTCTAATACCACAGTCAAAATAGAAAAAAAAAGAGAAAAGATGTTATACCTTCATCCTCCATCACTCCACCTTCAGTCCAAAAAAAAAAAAAAATCCACTCCCCAGAACAGTGTCCTCTGCACAGAACCTCTTCTGCGGGAAGAATACCTAAAACTATCACATATATTACAGTAGTATTATTATTCACTGTCATGTTTAATCATTATTATTATCTGAGTTTCCGAATACTCTTATTTATCAGGGTATAGTGATTGGTGTGATGGTAGACTCACTTAATTTTTCCCCCAGAAGACCTTGATATTATCCCTAAATTGCAGCAGATCTTGTCCCGGTTGAATAAGGCACCTCTATCTCAGCCACAACATAAAGTCCGCAAACCCAAGTGAAGTGGAAATAAGGATATTACTTAGTGGAAATAAGAAATATTCCACATTTCCCGATAATACTTAAAAAAAAAGAAAAACAATATTTTTACCAGGACCCTTACTCAAATAATTAAAAAAAATTATATAACAATCTGAATAATGTATGT
Organism: Trachelipus rathkii; assembly: GCA_015478945.1. Taxonomy (NCBI): domain Eukaryota; kingdom Metazoa; phylum Arthropoda; class Malacostraca; order Isopoda; family Trachelipodidae; genus Trachelipus; species Trachelipus rathkii. The sequence continues at coordinate 75,580 of JABUQX010013370.1, forward strand.
TCGAACTAATAGAAAATTTAAATCATAACATAATTTAAAAGTTATTAATAATTAGTAGCAGTAGTAGTTGTTACAGCAATTGTTATATATAATATTTTATTATTAATAGATCTTTAAAATATTTTCTAATGAAATATATTATATATTTAATATTATATAATAATATTAGAGTTTTATAATATATATATATTAATATATTTATATATATAATTATATATATATATATATATTATATTAATATTATTATTTTTCATATATAGTTATCATATGATACTATTTTTATGTATACAAGATTATTTTATATTTTTTTTTTTTTAATTTTTTTTTTATTTTTTGGTTAAATTTTATTAAGTCCTTAATATAAATCCTTAATATTAAAATATTTTTTATCCTACCTTATTATTATAATTGATAATATAAATTATTTCTCAAATGTATCACAATAAAACGAGCATATATTATCACACATTAATAATAATCATAATATTAACTACCATTATGTTAAAATTATGTTGATTATAATATTATTAATTTTATAAGTGCACTCTGACTTCTCATCACGATTCCTTTTATTCCGCTATGAAATGCGCGCACTAAACTCGGTGCACGTGTTTTCACTTCAACGAGAACCTTGTTTTCATTCTCATCATATAATAGTTTGTGACTTAAATTTAACTATCTATTCTCTATTTGTTTAAATTAAAATAAATGATTATTAAATACATGTCTGCGTTGTAACAGATTTAGAATATTATTATAAATGATTTTTTTATGTGCGTACATGTAAGTAATATAATCGTACTCTGCAATTTCCTAAATACTTAATCATTTAATTTTAACATAAGGTATCACACTCCTACAATTTAAACATTACAAAGACCTCCTACCTACATGTTAGCTCATATATTATATATAATATATTATAATTATTATATTTATTATTATTATTGTTTATTTCATTTCAAAATCAGTAAACTATCATTATATTATATATTAATTATAATATTTAATTTATTATATATATTAATATATTATATATTTAATTATTTATATAATTATTATTACTTTTAATAATATATAGTTAGTTATATTTATTTATACTTTATATATTTAATATATATTAAACAATGGAGTTTTAATCGATTGAACATTCATTCGCATAATTCCGCCTTTGTATTATAGTCTCGTTATCAGCAAACCTATTTCTCATGAAACCGTGTGCATTATCCACACTATTCAATCGACACAATTATCCTGCATACTCGCACTTTTGAGTTCATTGAGAGTATACTTGTATAGATGATTAATTATTTATAAATATTAGAATATTATAAATTTTATAATAGTACTTAATATTAAAGTTATCTATTATTAAATATTACATAATAATTTATAATTATATATATAATAAATAAATATTATAAGATCCCAAATTAAATATATATAATTAAATAATATATAATAATAAATAATAATAATAAATTTTAATAGGAGTACTTTATTAATACGTCATTAAATCAATATATATATAATATATTATTTTTCTAGCTATATCACCTAACCAAAATCCCTTTTATAATAACTCATAAATTTTCTTATCGTTTTCAATACAAAAATTTTTTAAAATTTTATCTTGGTTATTTATTGTATAGGAAAAGCTGAGTAATTATATGTGTTTATTATTTTAAAATTTATATAATGTATTTTCAAATTTATTTCAATTTTTTAATTTTATTCAAGAAATTTACTCCTAAAAATAACGGAGAGCAAATATATTTTCCGTATAAAAGTGACTAACATTATATATTCTAAGCGATTTCGTAATACCGTCTATGTCAACTTTCCACTCAGAGTGTATAGTACGAGTCTTGTGCTCTTTGTCTAGTTTCTATATTACACATTAAGTGAGATGACATACACTAATGTCTTACACACTTTATTCTCTATCGTAATATTTCCAATTCTTTTTTTAAGTGGTTATAATTTATTAAATTATGACTTAAAATAAGTCATTCAGCAATAAATGACCAATTCACTATGAGCTAGAATCAGCTAAAATAGAAATTTAGTGAGTACAAATAGTGGACTTGTTACTTGTGACCAAATAATCTTACTCAAGCAAGTCGCGTGTAACATATCACTTTCTAGATAACATCCCACGTTGATGTTAGATATGCAAGCAAGTGTAATGTAATTTAAAAGTTCTAGACGGAGGAACAGAAAAAATGAAAAGAGAGAGCGTACAAAAAAAGAAAAGCAAAATAACATACTTACAGCTAAGATCGTATAAATCATATTATGAACAAAAGTACATTTTAGCGCGAGTTATTTGTCATCCTTTCAGACAATGTTAAGGTGAGTCCAAACAGACGTCTGATAAATCAATAAGAGATGATAATCGTATTAAGAACATGAAATTAAAAAATCAACTTCAGGAGCATGTTTGACGCATTTCAATATTGTGTTGATAACATCTTGAAACTTATGAGTTACATTGACCATGAAAACATGTCACCTAACAATCTGATTAAAGTATACAATGAAAATTTTTTCATCGCTTATGTGATGACATCTATGAACTGTTTTAAAAAAAAATAAGAAATGATAGATACGTAATATACCAGAAAAATCTCGGTTATCATTTACAATCAGAATATTCAGTACTCAGCTGTGTTTCTTACTTAATTGGGAGCTTAGAACTGCTCATTAGCTATATAAGAATGAATTTCCAAGATATAAAATATTTAGTGAAATATTAGTATGCTCAATTAGCCATTTAGAGTAAAAACGACAACCGGAGAATTTTCTTAATTCTACAAAATTTATGATTGAGACTTTGAAAAAATGGAACATATCTCGAACATGTTCATTATGTGTATATAATATATATATATATATATATATATTAATGCGTGACTCTGGTACAAATATGAATAAATAGGCTTTTTTTTTCATTTCACTAATAAGTGTTATAATAAAATTTATATAGAGATACGTGCCTGTTTCATACCAATTAGCAGTAGAAAAGGTTGAGTGTTACACAATAGAGATGTATTAATCCGATATATTTATAATACTCAAGCTTGTCGAACATTTTATAGCTTTCTCATCGATGTATTCAATCTATGGCGCGAAATATACTGTTATATATAAAATATCAGATATGAGACATAGAGTGCATTATGCTTATGATTAAGGTAGGTTTTCTCATTTAACTCAATGACATTAAGGATATTTTACACACACAAGTGTTAATTAAATAGTCTAATAATATTCTGTACTTTGAGAGATTTATCATAGCAAAGAGTATATTTACATATAAGTAACTATTGCGCTCTTTATTAATTAATTCTACTATCTACCTTGTAATTCAAGGGACTATGAAAGTATGCCGTTGATCACCATTTCTTTGGAAATGAGCTGCAATGATTGTAATCATTTTAGGCTTGTAAGAACTTTCCGAGCCTTTCTAAACATACAAGAATTTCAGTGAATCGACTTCACACTATTCTTGGCTTTACTGAATTTTAATCACCCTCAATAGTAGGTTTTTTTCCGCACAATAAAATTTCTGGAGTACACTAATAAAGTTCAAAGTTAGACTTTGAATATAAATTTACTATTTGTTCTCAATAAGTTTATTTCAGATGTATTTTTTTACAGCATAGCACATGAGGAGCCAATATACTATATTAATTATCATGTATATAAAATTAATAAAAATATGAATATTAACATCCTAATTTTTGATTGAAACAGATGATTTACAATTGTTAATTCACTTATCTTTGTGAGGGAATATATAATGGGTATATATGTGAATTTCTTTCTACTCTCTCAAACAAGCAGAAAAATTATCCATTGCTAAACTATACGAAGAGTTTACTTATTGATAAAATAAAGGTGGACATTGAAGGCCACAAATAAAGAGGAATAAAAAATGGAGAATCATTACAGCAACCAATTGTAACAAAATCATTAAGGGAGACAATTTGCATATATTTCTTGCCTCCAGTAGTGATGATAAAGATGTGACTGATATAAACAAATCATTGATATATAATTAATATATATATTAATATATTAATATATATACTATATTGATTATTGCTTGAATTCATTCATTCATTATTATTTATTTTATTTATTATTTATTTAAACGCTGTTTACAATAAATCTTATATATATCCGTTAATTATTACAGTCGTATTGCAAGGAGGGGGTGTCAGCATCTACATCTTCCACGCACACAAATTACCAAATGAGCACAGACGCGGGCTTTAAAGTGAGGAGATTAAATTGAGTAGTGGAAACACAGAAGATGGAAGCGAATTCCACAGAACAGAGGTGGCAGGAAAGAAGAGGCTCCGCACCAAACTAGTCTGGAGTTGCTGATATCAACACAAAACCCAATGTGCCGACACAGCACCCTGTGCTACGAGAGCGTCTTTAAAAGGTGAGTGGCATATATACGACGACGTGGAACAATAGTATCGCTATGGGACTGCAAATTAGGGTTAACAACTGTAGATAAACTAGTAGATAAATACACTTACTAAACAATCAATATATGAGCGCACGACAAATAGATAGAAGGTTAGTACAATGTGAGAATACTAAATATAGAAACAGGTACATTTTAGTTGTAATACTTAATTCTTTTATAATACCTTTTTGTCTTGCGGAACAATTAATATTATGAAAAGTACCTAGGTGAAACCTGAGAAAGTTCTCATACCCACTCAAGATTTATGTAGAGCTTACTTATATCACCTAATACTTAAGATAGTAGACTGAGATGAGCCCTTAGAATAAACTGGAGTAACATGTGAAGAGGAAACAAAGGTCATCGTCAAGTATTACTATATAATAACAATGAATACTAAGTCTGCATGATGATTATATTTATACTTATACCTATATTATATTTATATTTTGGCATTAAAATATAAAAAAAAAAAATAATAACAATTTTGTAGCGAAGAAAAAGTAGTTTGTCAATCCAGTTGGGCGATGAAGAAAAAAATGCTTTTCCAATTTTTTCAATTGACAATTATGTTTGAGGCACATTTGATCAAGTATTCTTAATCCAAGTTATTTGAGATCTTGATAGAGGACCAAGGATTGCTTTTAACCATATTAGTAGGAGCAAGTTGTTCTTTATATGACAAGAGACCTAGTCGTAAAGAGATTTAGGTAAAGTTTATTAGGTTATTGCGAGTAGTTTTCCGAGAGGTGCAAGATATTGAAGGAGATTTGTAGTCTCTATATATAGTATAATAGAATGTTATTCACAATGAGTTCTATTGGTACACTCCCACATACGTATGGAAATTCTATCAAATCACTACATCATCCAGCCGAGAGAATAGTATATATATAGAGAACATATTCAGCCTAATAGCGGGCCAATTCTAAATTGAAGTATATACACGATAGAGCGTTGCACTGAAAGAATTTGAAATGAGTTTATGAAGAATGAAGCCGGCACTGTAGTCTACTACGAGTCACTACATTTATGTCTGATTTTAAGCAGTTTAATAAGTCTTACTATTTTAACTGGGGCAGTTGAAAGGAGAGATCAATAAAATGAAATAACTCATAGTTAAACATTATATGACTATGTGTAGGATATAGGAAACGATGAACGGGCTGCAATTAGTAACACGCTCACTCACTCTTTGTAAGGCTCAGAAGCATGTCTTTCTACCTTTACTTTATAATCTAACTTTATCTCAGAGAGTGCGGCCGGCTGATGAAAAAATGACTAGATTCAAAAGTCACATCTATAAGACGCACAGTAGGGACAACAAACACCAAACGTGTATCTCTATCAAATGTTTAAATTTGCTTAATTACATTTTTCACATTTTTCTGGGGTATCTTTGACACGAGATGTTATCTCGCGATGCATAACTAAAATATTGATCTGAGGCACTCAACACGTAAATCTAATTGTCTTATAGTCGTTCTGAGCGTATTAGTGTGCAGATGAGTTCCGTTCATCCTTCCCCTACGCAGGGTTCTTCTCTACGATATTATTCATTTATTTATACTATGATTGTCTTTTTTACAAAAATTGCAAAACTGATTTATTTTTAATTAACTACTTTTACTACTACCATAATTCTTTTATTTGTCATTATTATTATCATTTATATTGTTTTAAAAACAGCTATAAAATCTTTTAAATTTAGTAGGATCTTTTTCCCAGTAAATATTTCAGTCACATGTTGAAGAGGTTCTAAACTCAACTTCTAATTTTGTTTTAAATTTCTACTATTTAGATTCCTGATTTTTATTTTCAGCTATACTTTATTTATTTAGTTCTGAAAAATTACATTTTTATTCTCTTTTTACAGAAATCCAACTGAAATTGGACTTTCTAATTTTTGTTCTATTTTAATTAGGCTTTGTCCAGACTTTAAACAATCATCTACAAATAGAAATTATCTAAGTATTGTATCTTTGACTAAATCTGAATTTTTCTGCTTCAATTACATTTGTATTTGTTTCAAAACATCATTTTGCATTGAAGTGAGCTCACACTACCCAAATATATGAACCTGTTCCTAAGGCGAAAAACACATACTATACATTACATCGTGTGAGAGTGATAATTAGTATATAAATACTTAAAGGAACCATATCACGCGCGATTGAAGATACATCTTCTTAATCTTCTGTCATGAGCTAGAGAGTATCCTTAGATGAAGACGGCCTGTATGCTGCGTGATAATGCATAGTGATAGAAATGAATTCCTTCCACGTATTTTATTCCTTAACAATTAAATGAAGAGTTGAGTATAAATTGAGTATTAATAAAGAGATTTATAGAAATGTAATAAACCTGTAGTATCAAAAAGTAATGAAATTATTATTAAAAGGACAGATTAACGTTAATAGTAGTGAGTACAGAAGGCGCTGCATTCTACTATATTGTTCCCGATATACTGGTTTCTCGAATTTTTTCATTGTGTTTGAGCTGGAATTACGGCTTATGGTCAAGTCTACATTAGAGAGGAGAACATGTACTTTAGGATTGAGTAAAGACCAATTAGAGTACACAAATACTTTTTTGATCTATGCAGAGAGAGTGTGAACTCTGAAACACATTTATCGATCATGGAAGTCACACTCACCAATATTTCTAAAAAAAATAATTCTTTTCACTTCGAGAGGAGAGATGTCTAATTCTCTTGAGATTCTGGGAACATCGCCCTATCACCTATATCTCTCGTAAAGCTGGGATTTATAGTGTATTATCTAGGAGAACACTAGTCTGATAATTCCTCTCGTATTTTCTAAAATGGTAAGTACAGGCAAGGAGAAATACGCAAACATGCTAGAATGAGGTAGCAATATAAATATGAGTGATGCTGAACTCGCTCTGTAAGGATATTACTCAGAGCCTCAAGTGCTTATGCGGTCTACGAGTTCTAAATGCATATCATAGACAGTTCAAAACGTGCTCCCAGAAAGTCAGCTTTGGATCTCTTAAGAACTGAGCTGTCATTATCGGGAGAACATTATTATTTCACACCACTCAGAATTTCATCTCCCTGGTTGTTATTTGCAGTCTTTTATAGAGCGTATATAAGAAGGAAGTGTATAAAATAAAGCCTACACTAAAATTAAATGAGAAGTTCTTAGAGTAAGATTGTTGATGTTATTGCAAGACCGGCCCAGAAAATTTGTCGTAGGAACACAAATGTCTAGGGTTGAACGTGGGGTATCAGACTTTCGTTTGATGCAATCAATGGTCACCATCACTACCTAATTGAAATATCTCTCATACTTCATGAACTCAGTTCGAAGTAGTATATCTTATAAATAGCAGTATTCTCTTACGCAAAGTAATAAAAATACTTAAGCAATGTATCGAAATTATGCGTAAGAAGAGAGATTTTTTCTCCACTCAAGCGCTGAATAGTCTGCGTGCATCTTGGATCTGTCATAGGCCTGGAATTGAACCAGATTATATGCAAAGTCCCACTGTACTAATCGAAACAGTGCAGGATTTTAGTGCAGGATGTATTATTAAGCATTTTTTGCAGGTCAAAAAGAAGGAATAACGCGCTCATTCTTTTTGGGGGCTATCTACCTATGCAACCGATTATAGCAGCATCCACACCCATTAATTACGACATATGAGTTATGATGCGTTCACTTAGCCTAGGACAATATATCAGATTTCAATCCAAATTATAGGGTTATTTTTGTCACGAGTATGTAAGCAACGCTAGAGGAGCCACCCAATTCTGGCCCGTCAAAGTGCCGAGAACATAACGTCTCAGTAGTGGACTAGGAACATAGAATCTGTTTTGGAGAGAAAGATAATTAAATACATCT
>JABUQX010013371.1:0-5000 GCA_015478945.1 Trachelipus rathkii
GGAGTAATCATTATCTCTATATGACCTCGTATGTGATTGGTCGGGAATTATTTATATCGCTTTTGGTTTAAGGTATGTAAAAACATGTTTTTCATATCCTGAGCCTTACCTGTGAATGATTAACTTAGTTCTTTAAACTTATATTTGAGAAGGTATGTTTTAGACCCAAAACTCATTTTAAATCATACTCGTTTTGGGTGTTAAGCGGTGCACAAATTCTGTGATCAGTCTTGAAAGTGTTTTATTTTCATCAAGTGTATTACAGTGAATATATCATGACCCATCTTAACAGATATACCTCTATAGAAGATATTGTACAATGGACAGTCAAGATCCCTGACTACGGTGTTTCATTCTTATATAAAAGAAAGCCTAATGGGTTTGAATTTTTTACGTGTATTAATCAACCTATATGCGCTAGTACCAAACGTATTTTTATGAGCGCAGATGAACTACTCTGTATATGTCACCATGTTGAAGAATGGATCAAGGTATACAAGTCCACCGACTTTTTAGACTCACCGAAGATTGTTATTAGTCTAAGAGAGGGTAACGATGGTAGACAACTTACTCTCGCCTTTTCTAAGTATGTAATTTCACAAAGGATAGGTATGGAGCTTCTAGTATGGAAGACGTGTAATGAATCATGTACATTTGATCCTACTACTCATAGAATCAGTATTAGAGGTATACAGCGGCTGAAATATATGTCTGAAGTTCGCAAGAGGGTATTAATGCAAATGAAGAAGACTGAAATACTGGGTAATTACGTAGCTGTAGCTCATTCTATGTTATACCAGGAGTATTGTGCATTTAAGAAAAACCTAACTGATGATCCTGAAACTATCATTGAAAACTTCTTAAAATCCATGAGCGTGCAGAAATTCATCTATCTATTTAGAAAACAATGGAGCGGAAGTATTTATTCTGCTGACCCTGACAGTAAACATACTATGATATCTGAGAGAGAACTTTTTACATATGTGCTATCGGATGGTATTGAAGAGATAAGAAACTATTTGAGGAACAACAACGCAAATGATAAGTATATTTGCAAAGATTTAGAGAGTTTAAATTTGAAATAGTCATAAACATCATTTGTAAAATGTATGTGGAAGTGTTATATTTAATGTTGATCTTATATATATATATATATATTATATATATATATATAACAATAATTGTATATATATATATATATATATATATATATATATATATATATATATATTATATATATATATATATATATATATATAACAGCTAAAAGGACCAAAACAAACTTAAACATTTTCATTACAAAATCTATTGCCGACTAGTTTCGGGTGATCAAATCTTCTACCCATTCTCAAGGCTAAAAGCAGAATGAATAAAAAATAATAAACTTACAATTTGAAATATAAAATAAATAAATAAATAAGTAAGTATATAAAAATATGACATTTCAGAAAAAGCATTGTCAAATGGCGAAATCTCACTTCAAAATTATAATATTATCAGAATGTAAATTTTCATTTAACTTAGGTTTGTGGTGCCATATATACAAAGATTCTAACAAATGGAGATCCGGCTCATGTTCAAAATCTAAAATTTTAAAATTTGAATCCATTATAGGGTGATTTGATAGCAGAGAATGCGAGTTAATAGCCGAATAGGGGGGGATGATGTAATTGCTCCAAAGTTCTGAAGAAAACACCTTTGTGCTCAGCGATGCGGGTTGAAAGACTTCGAGTAGTCTTCCCAATATATATATGCGGCATCACAGCCACCACAGTTATATTTATATATCACCGATGAGCAAAAAGGTGTAGGAAGTCTTTCCTTAGACTTGAAAAATTTACCAATTTTGTTTTCATTATTAAAAATCAGTTTTAGATTAAGATGGGGGTAATTGATTTTTAAAATTTCATTAATTTTCCTTTCAATTTGGTAACTCACATTCCCCAAAAATGGTAACTTGAGATATAAAAGCTCTTTAGGTACAGTTAATTTGGCCGGAAGAGGTTGTTGAAATTTTAAAGAGAGCTGTTTTCTAAAAATATTTTCAATGAGAAAGCCGGGGAATCCATTTTTCAGAAAAAGTGCTTTCAGGAAGTTTAATTCATCTGACAGATTAATATAAGACGAAGAAATATTTTATATGCTCTGTCAAATAAAGTTTTCACCAAATTAACTTTATAAATATGAGGGATGAAAGAATCATACTTAGTGGTCAATCCGGTAAATGTTGGCTTCCTATAAACACTAGTCTGAAATTTGTCATTGTAATATTTATATATATATATATATATATATATATATATATATATATAATATATAATTATATAATATTATATATATATATATATTATATTATATATATATATATATACTATATATATATATATATATATATATATATATAAATCATTGTAAGTTAATGCTTATTAAATTTCCAATTATATAGTAAAGTTTTATTATCCTTATTTTACTTTCTTAAATAGAGAATTACATGTATGTTAAGAGTTTAAATAAACGAACACTTGGGCTCAGGATATGAAAAAACACATGTTTTTAACAATACCTTAACCATAAAGCGATAAAAAATTCTCGACCTAATCACATACGAGGTCATTATAGAGATAAGGGATTACTTCCGTCCAATCACAAGTAAGGAAAACATTTCCTTCTTACCTGCTTAAGATCTTACCGATCCAGCATGTTTCAGTTTGAATAATATTATAAACATAATAATAATAACAATGATTCTTGTCTATACTGGAATTATCCTTTTGACCTGGTATTAGGCTTAAATCATAGCATGGGATACAAAAAGGCTTATCTATTTTAGGCCTAAATTTAGGCCTAACGTAGTTATTGCACACATTTTACAGAAAAAAGGTCAGTTTGAAAATAAATTTTGAACCCCTGGATTAGGCCTAAATCGCCCCGGGCTACAAAAAGGATTATCCTAAATTTAGACCCTAAAGTAGTTATTTCAACACAATATATTTTACAGAGAGAGGTCAGTTTCGTATCTGTAAGGAGTTGCGCGGGTTGTTGTGTTTTCTCGTGAGATTGTCCATGTACATAGATAATAATAAGAAAATCCGAATTATTTAAAAAAACTTTGAAATATTTTTAGTTAACATCGAGCGAATAATATAAACGTAAGTGAATAATTGTCAAAAGTGAATAAAAACTTAGAAAGATTTTAAAAAAAATACATGTTATGTTAGCAGAGAAGAACTTATTTTGTTATTTTTATACTTATTACAATGGCCAAAGATGATGTAAAGCAGTAAGTCAATAGAACAAAACGTGGCATAGCTTGGTGTAGAGGGGTGCTAGGGGCTGACCTTACTGATTTTACTGCTTTAAGGTACGTAAAATATTTGTTTTAAATAAAATTTCATAAGTTTTGTAAAAATAAATCTTTAAATTGGCAGTTAGTGGGATAGTTAAAGTCCAGCAATTTCTTTATTATAATAATTTCTTTTTTTTCAAAGATAATGATTGATTTTTTTTAGAAGTTTTAAGAAACTTTGAAATAATTTTAGTTATAATTTGAATGAGTACTATAAAAATGTACGTGTTTAATTAAAACATAAATGTTTTAATAAATTATAATACGTTATATGTGTAAGTGAAGTGTGCGTGTGTGTGGGTGTGGGTGTTGTTGTGTGTGTGTGTGTTAAGTATGTTGTGTGTTAGTGTAAGTAAATCTGTGTGTGTAAGTAAATCTGTGTGTGTGTGTAAGTAAATCTGTGTGTGGTAAAGTAAATCTGTGTGTGTAGTAAATCTGAGTGTTGTGTGGTGTGTGGATAATGTAAGTGTAAATGTATAGTGTCTATGGGTAAATGTAAGTGTCTATGGTGAATGTTTGTGTCCTAAATAATAATAACAATCAGGCATGAAGTAAATAACACTAAGTACTAATAACAGACATAACGTTTATAGAAATAATCAAATAAAAATAAATAAACAAATAAAATAAATAAAAGTATTAAAAACAAAATAAAAACATAATGTTAATAAATATATGAGTTAAAGCAGTAAATCATATGAGTTAAAGCAGTAAACATATGAGAAAGCAGTAAAACATAAGTTAAAGCAGTAAAAACATGAGTTTTAAAGCAGTAAAGCAGTAAAACAAAAGAGCATACTAATCCCCCCTTGGTGTTAGGTCACGCCTCTATTTGATTAACTGATTTACTGTTTTAAGGTATGTAATGTTAATAAATAATGAGTTAAAAGCAGTAAAACAATATGAAATTTAAAGCAGTAAAGCAGAAAGTTAAAGCAGTAAAGCAGAAAGTTAAAGCAGTTTAAGCAGAAAGTTAAAGCAGTAAAGCAGAAAGTTAAAGCAGTAAAGGCAGAAAGTTAAAGCAGTAAAGCAGTAAAACAAAGCATACTAATCCCTTAGGTGTTTAGGTAACACCTCTATTGATTTACTGATTTACTGCTTTAAGGTATGTAATGTTAATGTGAGTTAAAGCAGTAAAGCAGTGAGTTAAAGCGAGTAAAGCAGAGTTAAAGGCAGTTAGCAGTAAAAAAAGCATACTAATCCTTAGGTGTTAGGTAACACAAATCTATTGATTTACTGATTTACTGCTTAAGGTATGTAATGTTATAAAATATGTGAGTTAAAGCCAGTAAAACATATGAGTTTAAAAGCAGTAAAACATGAGTTAAGGCAGTAAAACAGTAAAAACAAAAAGCATTACTAATCCCCTTTGTTGTTAGGATAACACCTCTATTTGATTTACTGATTATACTGCTTTAAGGTATGTAAAGTTTATGTTTTTAATAAATATTTCGTACAATTGTAGTAAAATAAAATGATTATATATCAGACACTATGGATTTTTTCTTCTTACATACAATTTTTAAAAATTTATAAATTAAAAAGTATTAAGTAAAAGTATTAAGTAAAAAATAATGTTTAATAAATATATGTGTTAAATAATAGGGCTGTAATGAGTTACAGTTTTAGGTTCGCGAAAATGTTTTTAATAAAA
>JABUQX010013371.1:42500-47500 GCA_015478945.1 Trachelipus rathkii
AAAAATATTATTATTATTTTTTATTACTATTATTTATTTTTAAAATACTCGTAACAGAAATAGAGCAGGCGATTTTTTTACCATTATTATTATTAATTTTTTTTAGCTTTTTTTTTTTTTTTTTGGTATTCCTAATTTGATTATTGTTTCGGCCATTCGTTTGTGAAAAAAATATTTAATTAAGTTTCGATCGCTAATCATATCAGTCTTAATAATATAATTATTGTCCTTTTATCAGTTTTGCTGCTTTCTGTTATTAACTTTTGATTTATTATTATTATTATTATGTATTATTACTATTATTATATATTATTATTATTATTCAAGGGACATTCGTGAAAATTTGTGATTAATTTTATGGTTATTGTTGATAGGTTATTTTAATAGTGGCTGTAGAAATGGAAGAATATAGCTATATATTTATTATTATTATTATTATTATGAATTTTAATATTTAAACTAATATAATATTATATTATTATTATTATTATTATTATTATTATTATTATTATTATTATTATTATTATTATTATTATTATTATTATTATTATTATTTATTATTATTATTTTTATTATTATTATTATTATTATTATTATTATTATTATTATTATTATTATTATTATTATTATTATTATTATTATTATTATTATTATTATTATTATTATTATTATTATTATTATTATTATTATTATTATTATTATTATTATTATTATTACTATTATTAATGTTATTATTATTATATGATTATTTTATTATATTATATTATCATTGGTATTATTATTTATATTATTATTTATTATTAATAAATATTGTTATTTATTATTATTATATTATCATTATTATTATTATTATAATTATATTTATTAATATAATTATAATTATTATTATTTCTTATTATATCATACAATAGGCTGAGAATATTATTGGTATATTAGATATTATTATTATTATTATTATTATTAATTATTATTAGGTCAATCCTTATTAAAGCATTATGAATGAAACTCATTGTTTAAATTGAAAACTTAAAATTCTGATTTCTATGTATTATTATTATTATTATTATTATTATTATTATTTTTATTATTATTATTATTATTATTATTTATTAATTATTATTATATTATTATTATTATATTATTATTATATTATTATTATTATTATTATTATTATTATTATTATTATATTATTATTATTATTATTAAATTCTATTTAATTTGTGTTATGTTTTTATTTTGATTAAATTAAATAAATATAAAGAGATGCAATTAAATTATCATTATTTATCTTTATGTTTTAATTTTTGTTAACGACTTTTTGCATCCTAGTATAGATTTCTTTTCTAAGTATTATTAGTAATTTTATTTTCATTTCTAATTTTATATATATATTTTATACGACTGTAGTGATGTACTCTAGAGATATCCACTGAAATGAATAAAATCAAGTCAGATCATCAAAGCAGCGTTTTTATTAATCCCCAAAAAATTGAAACGCAATATATATTATATATATATATATATATATAATATAGTATATATATCTATATATATAATATATATATATATATATAATATATATAATATATATATTATATATATATATATAATATATATATATAATATATATATAATATATAATATATATATAGTATAATATATATAAGTTTCCTGGATCAGTGAATTTTTTTTTTCATATATTGTTATTATATGATATTGACAATAAATTTGAGTATGAATAAGCAGAATTAAAAAATTTTAAATCCAGCAAAAAAAATAATTATTTAATGAAATCGTACTTTTTTAAGCATCGTACGTTTGGCAGCTACCGAAAAGCGAGAAGGACTCCGTAATATATTCTGAAATGCAAAAAATCTTATTTTAGAAGAACCGAAAAACAAAAGAAAAAAAGTTTACGGCAAAAGTTACATCCATCTAGTTTAGAATAAAGTTTACTGCATCGTCGATCTAAATAGGTTAGGTTTCTTTTTAACGGCCATAATAGTTTAGGTATAGAATAAGAATTGTTAAGTATACACAGAATCAATTATGATAAAAAAATCAATAAGGAACGAAATTTTACCACGAAAACATATTTTTTATCTACCTTAAAATTCTTCACGTTTTTAGCACTAAAAGACGTTTTACTTTTTCATGCAAAATGAACGTTTTTGCTTACTTATTATTTAATTTTAATATTTTCCAATTTCGTATCTTTCTTATCAGCATCTTAATTAAGTGATATTATCATATACTAACAATATATGAATTTTTTTTTTACAAAAAACAAAATTCACTGATCCATTAAACTCATAAGGTTATATATATATATATATATATATATATATATATATATATATATATATACTATATATTTTATATACAGCATATATCTATATATATAAATCATATTAAATACATATATATATATATATATATATTATATTATAATATATATATATATATATCATCGTCATCATCACCCACCTTCTTTCCCAAGATTGGAGTAAGGTGCGTAACATGAACTAGAAACAGAAAAGTAGTAGAAGAATATGACGCAAGCCGAAAAGAAAGCCCAGTCTTACCGATCACTTTATACTTTTTAGTGAGAACTCGTCGCAGTCAGAAAATCCCCCCTAGAGCTTCACGGGACTGAGACGGACCCTCACTATGGCATTTCGTCAATGTGGGGTTCATCCCTTGGCCGAGGTGGGCCACAACCATACCCCCTCACAAAACCCCGCCATTCCCTCCTATTATTCACCTTTCTTCTCGCCTCTGCCAATCTCACGTTTCTCTCCTCCAGGTATTCCTTTACTGATTCAATCCACTTTTTCTTCGGTCTCTCAGCCGGTCGATTCACAGCACACTCACAACTATATATATTCGCTTAACCAACCGACTATCATCCATCCTTTCCACATGACTAAACCATCTCAACGTACTTTCATTTATTCTCTCATTTATCCCTTTCTTCACAACACACAACTCACTAATACGTTGATTCCTCATTTTATCAATTCTTCTCAAACCTAACACACCCCTGAGATTGTCCATCTGAGCACATTGTACTTTAGATCTGTACCTCTTATTCCAGACCATAGGCTCACTACCATACATTAACACAGGTAACAACATACCCTCATGTAAGATTCTAGCGCACTCAAGACTTAGTCCATTTACATCCACCAACGATTTAACTGCACCAGCCACCTTCCTGAGATTCACAACTTTCCTACTACACTCTGCAGCATCCGTTCCGTTATCATCCAACGTATATCCTAAATATTTAAACTCAGACACTTGTTCCAGCTGCTCACCATCTAACATAACTTCACACCGAGGACTGTCCTCACTCACAACCGTAACCTTACTCTTATCTATGTTTACTTTCAAACCCATCCTTTTACATACCCTGCCAAATCTCTCTACCAATCCTCTCAAACTCTCTTCAGATAAGCCACACAAACCAAATCGAAGCATATAATAGGTAGGGCACTCTCCACTCTCTTCCATTCTCCATCATTCTAACATAATCTCCTGCCACCCTCGCCTCTAATTCTTTCATAGCCCCATCCATATACAAATTGAATAACCAAGGAGACATAACACATCCCTGCCTCACTCCACTATCAATATTAATATTCTTACACACGCTTCACTATTGCCATACATACTTTTGATTCCATTGAGAAGCCTTCCACCAATACCATATATCACTAACACCTGCCATAGAGCTTCCCTATTAATCCTATCGTACGCCTGTTGCAAATCCATGAACCTAAATACAATTTTATTCTTTTTCTCATTTTCTCAATCATTTGTTTCAATGTAAAAGATTGATCACACATCCTCTACCACTCCTAAAACGCACCTTGTTCTCATTAATCAGTCCTTCAGTCACTCACGCACCTTTCGACCAAAATACAGCATATATCTTCCCTACAACCATCAATATAAACTTATTCCTCTATAATTCCTACAGTTACCATTATCCCCCTTACCCTTATATAAGGGTACTATTACTGCTCTCCCCCAATCACTAGGAACTATACGCTCCATAAACGCTTTGTTACAAAGCTTCCAAGTCCAATCAATCATCATATCGCCTCCATTCTTGATCATTTCACCGGTAATTTTATCTACACCTGCAGATTTACCATTCTTCAACTTTGTCACTCTACCCATTACCTCCTCCTTACTAATGACCTCATCCCCAAAATACCTATTCCTTCTTGCACCATCAAACCCAAACACACATTCACTATCACCTATTCATTCCTGCCAATGTTATGCAGATTTTTTAAGTGTTCTCTCCACACTCCCCTCACATTCATTTCATCAGTTACGAAATCACCATCCATTTTCATTATTCTAAACAAATTCCCTTTTTCTCATTCTTTTCGCGCTTCCTTCCAGAAGAGCTTCTATTCAACCTCCTTCCAAACTGTTCATTTACCTCTTTTTTCCTCCTATGTATGCACCTTTTAGTATTCCTTTTTCCTCCTTACATATTTCCAAACATCTCTCTTTTGAAACCTCATCATTGAGTTTTAGTACATTCAACCACTTTTCTTTTTTTATTTTTAACCGTTTGCATCACCTCTTCATTCCACCACTCACTGTTAACATTCTTACTTCCTACTTTAGCACATCCACATACTTCTTTTGCACTACTAACAACCGCTTCCTTCATTTGCTTCCAGATTTGTCAGTTTCAACTTGTACACATTCAACTGATTTACTTGCGAGCGCTCTTAAATACTGATTCTTATTACCTTGTTCACTTAACTTCTCACTCTTAATTCTACCCACTTCCTTCCTTATCACCTTCCTCTCCATCCAAGCCCCTACTAACTTAATTTTACATAAAACAACATAATGATCCGATAATCCCATTCCTAACCCTCCTCACTGATTTAACATCCAACACATACTTCAACATACTTCTTCTTCACCAACACAAAATCAGTCATACTTTTCACTTCGATACCATCTCT
>JABUQX010013371.1:50000-52500 GCA_015478945.1 Trachelipus rathkii
ATTGCAGACCATACTGCGCACTTAGGGGAGTGTAAGGGCTTGGTAGCTACTTCATTGGGTTTAGAGGTCCCATAAAAGACATTTGTCTTTCAATTGAGGGGAGGGCTCAACTTTTGTTCAGGGCTGAGCCCCATTTGGCCCCAAACTGAAAATAGACATAAAATTCCTAATTCTCCGCCAATTTTGATCAAATAAAAGGCAAACCGCAGCTTTTCCTGACGCCTAAAACGTCGTTTCCTGTTTTTTTGTGTTTGAAGACATTTCTTTTGTATTTCAATTTTTTGAAAACCTGTTTTTGACATTTTTCGATTCATCTTCTACAATTTCTTACGAAATGACTTCAAACTTGAAATATACAAAGATGGGTCTTTTACCAAGAGAATGTATAAAATAAAATATTGATTTTTGACCCCAGATCCTAGTAATGGTCGAAATTCAAAACCGACTTATTTTTATTTTGAAAAAAATTGACATAATTTTTTTTTTTTTGTGATGCAATCAGGATGAAATTTTTAGGGCATATGTAGTCATGGGAGATACACATGTTTTATTTAGATATATATTTTTTTTGTATATGCAGTAGTTTTGGATTTGTCTTTGGAACAAATTTTCCAAAATAAAATTTTGGAAATTTTAAAAAAATATTTTTGAGTATACAAAAAAAATTATCTAAGTAAAAAAGATGCATACTCTCCCGACTGTATATATACGCCCTGAAAAAACTTTGCTATTTTTATGTTATGTTTGAATAAAACTTTGTTGTGTTTGCAATTATTTATTGGGGATTATAATATTTAGGTAAGGTTATGATAAATTTTTGTTAAATATTACTATGATAATGTAAAAAACTTTGTTAAGTTAGCATATATTCGTTGGTCTGTATGATAATCGGACAAGGTTATGATACATTTTTTGCTAAATGTTACTGTGTCAATGCAAGATTAACGTTAATATGTTAGAGATATGCTTGAAAAAAGTATGAATAGGTTACGTTTTGCATACAATGTTAGTTACTTTACTGGTGTTAAGTATGGAACTTTGTTAATGTTAACAGTTTATTCGTGTGTAAGTTGTGTTAGGTTTGTCTTTGTACATTATTTTCTTAGTTCCTGTTATGCTATGTTAGCTTTATTGATGTGGAAACTTTATTACGTTAGAGTATATTCGTTGATCAGTATGATAATTAACCAATGTTGTGATAAATTTTTGTTAAATATTACTATGTTAATATAAATTAACATTGTTATGTTAGAGATATGCTTGACATAGTGTAAATAGGTTACATCTTTGTATGCAATGTTAATTACTTTACTGTTGCTAAGTGTGGAACTTTGTTAACGTATAACAGTTTATTCATGTTATTAAGGTGTTATCAGGTTTGGTCGTTGTGCCTTATATCATATTCAGATGATTGCTAAGTAAACTTTTATAATGTTGAAAACTTTGTTACGTCAGCATAAAACGGTTGTAAAAGGAAGAATCATATCATTGCATTAATGTTTTCCAAAAGTGGAGAAGTTTTGAAAATTCCTCACTTGTATCTGATAACTACTAAGAAAACAGGAAATACCAAATACAGCCTTGTAACGAATCAAAAAGGTCATGGCGGTATAGGGAGGGGGGCGGGAGGGGACGGATGATTTGATTTACTGATTTACTGGAAGATAATGCCTTTAAATTCGGTAAAACATTACACTTTAACATGATATTTTATTCAAAGAACTTATTTTTATGTTATGTTTGGATAAAACTTTGTTATTTTTATGTTATGTTTGGATAAAACTTTGTTATGTTTGCAATTATTTGTTGGGGATTATGATATTTAGGTAAGGTTATGATAAATTTTTGTTAAATATTACTATGATAATGTAGAAAAACTTTGTTACGTTAGCAAATATTCGTTGTCTGTATGATCGATCGACCAAGGTTATGCTACATTTTGTGCTAAATGCCTACTGTGTCAGTGTAGAATTAACGTGAATATGTTTAGAGATATGCTTGTTGAAAAAGTATGAATAGGTTTACGTTTTGCATGCAAATCGTTAGCTTACTTACAGGTGTTAAGTGTTGAACTTTGTTAATGTTAACAGTTTATTCGTGTGTAAGTTGTGTTAGGTTTGTCTTTGTACATTATTTTCTTAGTTCCTGTTACGCTATGTTAGCTTTATTGAGGTGGAAACTTTATTACGTTAGAGTATATTCGTTGATCAGTATGATAATTAACCAATGTTGTGATAAATTTTTAGTTAAAATAAAAAGCATGTAAATATAAATTACACTTGTTATGTTAGAGAAAATGCATGACAAAGTGTAATAGGTGTATGTCTTGCATTGCCTATGTTAGTACTTTATGTTTGTTAAGTGTGGAACTTTGTTAACGTTACCGTTATTCATGTTTAAGGCGTGTTAGGTTTTTTCGTTGTGTATTATATTCATAGTCCAGTAATGCTAAGTAAGCTTTATTAATGTGAAAACTTTGTTACGTAGCATATATTCGTTG
>JABUQX010013371.1:55000-60000 GCA_015478945.1 Trachelipus rathkii
CAGTTGCAATATCTTCTATCAACTTATGTTTTTAACGTGAAACGTTCCCCCCGTGAATGCTTAGTAAACGTAGCCCATTTAATCTTTCGTTGGAAATAGTTGACCTTTGCTACGTTTTAACACGTCGCAAGATACTAAACGACCTATCAATTGTACAACTAGTTGGTGGAAGTGTGAGAAGCACTTTGATAGCTTTTGCAACTGCTAGGAAAAATGTGCAATGATTTTGTACTAATGTGCTGTAACTCACTTTCTCATCTATTTGTTCCCTATCTGATTCCTTCCAGAAATTAAATCAAGATTCTGCTTCACCAATTAGGTTGTCAATGTTACATTCAGTTATAGTGAGCAATTTTTTTTTTTTAAATATTCTGATTTGGTTAATTTTCTTATTCTAACTGGGCGCAAAATACAAAGAAAGTTATATTTTGTTCCGAAAATTTGATACTCAGAAATGAAATGAGAGAATCAAGATAAGGTATAAATAGTCAAACTCTGAAACAATCCTCAGCAGAATTTTTTGATATCCTTGAGGCTGGGATTTTTTTTTTATACTGTACGTGGTAATGAAAAATCTTCAAAAAAATTCTTAGATTTAAAAAAAAAAAAATTAAAAAGAGATTATTTTCACTTCTATCGCTTTCTGAAATATTTAAAAGTTTTTCTATGGGACAATGAACCTCATCCAAATTTATTACTTTAGTTTGAAGAATATTTGCTATAGGCTCCAAATATGAACTATATTTCGTTATGATTATTAAACAGATGAGAAATGCAGAACTTCCTGCTGCTGATGAAAGGCGACATGCTGCAGTTCGTGTGGGTTGCGTTACATCTGGATCAGGTGAGAGATTTTCTAATGATATTTTTATTTGGCTAAAATGTTCAAAAAATATCCTAATTGATTTATACTTGGCAGACCATCGTGTTTCGCATAACAATAGTATATTTGCTACTAAATTTCTGCTTGATGTACTTTCACGGAAAAATTTTATAAATTGTTTTACAATTCCAACAGTTTCGAAATTCTGGAACAGCATTTAGGTCATCAATTACTTAATTTAAACGATGGGAACAACAATGAAAAAATTTGGCTTTATGGTACTGATCTCTTATTAACTTTTGAACTCCATTTTCTCTGCCAGCCATGGTGGAGCATCCATCAAACCCAAGTCCAACGAGCTTACTCTTATTTAAATGTATATATCTCGTGTAGTAGACAATATACCTCTTGCTATATCTTCAGCTTTCAGCTTTCAGCTTTTCAAGAGGAGTAAAGCCTATAAATTCTTCACGTACATTGAGATCCTTATCAACGAAGCGAACACAAATCGATAGCTGTTCTGTCCGGATATGTCTGCTGTTTCGTCTACTAAAAGGGAGAAATATTCACAATTGTTTATTTCATTCACAATTTGATTACATATCAACTTTCCACAAATAAATGTAAGTTAATTCTGAATCGTTTGTGATGTGTATTTGCCTTTGCTCCCTTAATTCAAATGCTTACACAGAACATTCCAGCTCTACTCTAAATTTAGCAAATTGGAAAAAACTGCCTGTATCTGCCAGTGGTACCTTCGCAATAGCCGATATCAGGGTGCCACCAAAATAATTAAGGTAGAAATTATTGCGTACCAATTTTTTGCCTAATTTTTGAATAAATAGTGGTCATCAACGCTGGCAGTTGCCGTTCAGTTACACTAACACGCTTATTTAATATTTATTCGCTGAAATTCTTTGCTGCTAATAGGATCTTGTTATACCATTCTGAATTTTACATGAGCTTAGCACGTGAATGCATGTCTTTGTATTTTCTAAATGATTTTACGATAAATGAGCCAAATATACCTCTTTTCAAAGAAGGTCTAAATAAGACACACAATCTACAAAACGGTCCTTTCAATGTTTTAGAATACGCTAGTCAAGAATTGCGCAGAACTAGCCATTCATAAAGAAAAGGACTCTTTTACCTTCTATCAACATCTTTTAAAATGCCAAAAAACTGTGCGTTGTGTACAGTTTCGTTAATAAGTTAAACTTTAATACATCTTTAATATTGGTTCCAATTATGTAATTTCCAATATCCAGGAAATTTTTCCCTTGGTACGTTATATCCCATGTAGCAACACTACTAAATTTAGTATCAATAACAGGATTGGCCTCGATACCATTTGAATTATCATCAGCATTACTATAAATACCACTAAATGAGTTCCTAGTTTGTTCAATGATAATGATAATGATAATGATAATGATAATGATAATGATAATGAAAATGATAATGATAATGATAATGATAATGATAATGATAATGATAATGATAATAATAATAATAATAATAATAATAATAATAATAATAATAATAATAATAATAATAATAATAATAATAATAATATGTTTACCCTCCCCCGCTACTTGGCTCGGTTTCTTAAGCAAACAAACAGTTACCTCGCTTCCCACGCCTATTTGCAAACTTTTCTTCCCATCAACAGTTCTCAGTATCTCATCGTACAATTCCTATTATGATGTAGAGCAAATAAAAAGCTATTATGCATCTAAAGTCTTAATACCTCGTTTAAAAAAAATACATACAATTCAGAATTATTTTCAAACGTGTTACGATTCTCGGATTGGGGCAACAACGAATGTATGGATGGAGGTATACATGAGCGACATTACAAGTGTGGCCAGGGTAGGCATGGCCCTCCCCTACATTTCCAGCCACAAAGTATCTCAAGATAAAAAAATAGGCTTTTCATATATATATATATATATATATATATATATATATATATATATATATATATATATATATATATATATATATATATATATATATATATATATATATATATTATATATATATTATATATATATAATCGTTTAACTGTGTGATCTTAAAAATTTCATTATAGAAAGTTATTAAGGAGGCTAAAATCAAGGAGGGCATGACCTTACCTTGCCCATATATTATATATATATAATATAATATATATATATATATATATATATATATATTAATATATATATATGGAGGGCATACCTATACCTTGTATATATATATAATATATATATATATAACCTTCCCCAGGTAGGACGAAAAGTTAGAAATTAACTTCCTGTTAATGTGACTCTTCGAGAAAAGTCTTTAGGGCTTTCTCTGCATTAAGACAGATGCCGCTCTCTGACCAGGCCTATCACGGATGAGGGGTATTTATTTAATTAATAAAATAGTAGATCACTAATGTATTCATTTACATCTGATCTGAGTAACAGGAAATTAACGTTAAGAGAAATAATTAACATTTTTCCGAACAGACCCCGGTCTCGAACCTTGTCCTCTTGCTTGCCAGGCGATAGCTTTGCTTGCTTTTGAGCCAAGAAACCTTTATTTTTACAAATTAGTTACTATAGTGGTTCCATGGTGTAATGGTTAGCACTTTGGACTCTGAATCCAACAATCCGAGTTCGAGTCTCGGTGGGACCTTAATCGATTTTTGAAAATTTTGACTTTTCTATCTCGAAGTAATTTAATTATGAGAAAAAGAAGTTTTATTAATATTTTTTATAACATTATTAATAATATCCCTGTCTAAGTTTCAAATAAATTGAACAATAGTTAATTGATCCATTATTATTATTTTCATTATTTTCATTATTATTATTATTATTATTATTATTATTATTATTATTATTATTATTATTATTATTATTATTATTATTATTATTATTATTATTATTATTATTATTATTATTATTATTATTATATTATTATGATTATTTTTATTATTATTATTATTATTATTATATATATATATATATATATATATATATATATATATATATATATATATATATATATATATATCTATATATATATATATGTATATATATATATATATATATATATA
Source organism: Trachelipus rathkii (assembly GCA_015478945.1). Classification (NCBI taxonomy): domain Eukaryota; kingdom Metazoa; phylum Arthropoda; class Malacostraca; order Isopoda; family Trachelipodidae; genus Trachelipus; species Trachelipus rathkii. The sequence goes on from JABUQX010013371.1 coordinate 58,915, forward strand.
TATATATATATATATATATATATATATATATATATATATATATATATATATATATATATATATATAATATTCTCTATTTATATTTATATATATATTACATAAATACATATATATATATATATATATACATATATTATTATATATATATATATTATTATATATATCATATGATATATATATATATGTATAACATTACATTAAAATACGTCTCGTGACTCTTGAATCTCCTAACATCGATGTTCTGTGGCTTAAATCTTTCTTCCTTCTACTACAATAATCTTGTGCTTCTGCTACTGTTCTCCTAACAGAACAGATTTTCACGCCTTTTTTTGATTACCTTACTACTTCTCACAAGACTGTTATATCTTCTCATCCAAATACTGAGGTCCTCTATTTAGGGGATTTCAATGTACACAACACTGAATGGTTGGGGTCCTCTCATACCGATTTATGGTGGGGAGGAGGCCGAATCATTCAGCATTCTTCAACGATCTGGAGCAACTAATTAAAAGAACCACACAACATTCCCGGACGTCCCTACAGTTTCTTGAACAACACTTGACCTATGTTTCCCACTAGTCCTTCTCTCTATAAATACACCACTTTCGCTCCTATCGGTAAATCTGACCACAACCTTATATCTCTTAATTTTAATACTTTCTCTCCAACAGCTCCATCCTGCCCTACTCGTTTTTTCTGGCACTTTGATCGGGCCGATTGGGGGGCCTTGCGTTGCTTCTACGCTAACTATAATTGGAATGACTGCTTTGTCTCTGGTGACGCTTTGGCTTCTGCCGATAAGGTAGGAGCTGTAATCGTTGATGGGATAAACAGATTTATCCCATCTTCGCTAAATCTTTTCTTCTCCTCATATCCATGGTTCGATCGTGCCTTGTTCTCTGCCATTCAGGCTAGACGACAGTGGGCGTATCGGGAGTGGAAAAATCCTCGTTCTCCTATCACTCTTGCTTATTTTCATTCTGCTAGAAATCGTTGCAGGGACTCTTCGACGAGCAAAGCGGGCTTTCATCAAACGAAAGTGCGCTAACCTCCTTGGTTCTCCTACTGACAAATCTTTCTGGCCTC
>JABUQX010013371.1:70000-72500 GCA_015478945.1 Trachelipus rathkii
AACGAAGTTGAAACCGTAGGGAATGCAAGATAAAAAATCGTCTGTGATCAATTTTGGTTGCTACAGGAAAAAAAATGAAAATTGCTAAATTAGAGAGTGAAATTGCGAATTTGAGCTCCTATTTGGAGTAGGTAAGGAATTTTGCTTGGTGCCTAGAGTACTGGCAATAGGTGAGGTTGCGTCGTGAAAGAATTGAAGATAAGATCCTTCTTTATCGTCTTTCGAGAGAGAATTAGGTACGTCGTTAATATTTTGTATAGCTGATGTCCGAAACTGTGCATAATGATAAGTGGGTAAAAGAAAATAAAGAATTTTTATTCTATTTAACCATTGGAGCTTTTACAGGAAAGAAGAGAGGGAGATTGTTTTTTTGAGAAAACCAAATGTATAAGGGGAAATCATTGGTGCGTGCGAGAGAGAGAGAAGAAAGAAAAAAAAGAAAAATTTTGGGTAATGTGCTTACTTGTAAGTATACTTTAAAGTTTTACAAAGTCTATAATCATTTTAGTACTCAGTATGAACTATAACATCTTTGATTTATCGAAGCGTTTTAAATCTGGGGGAGTGAAAAATTTGTATAAAATCTGGCTGTGTGATTGTGTTTGCCAGAGAGAGGAGTATAAATTTTTCACTTGGAAGTGTATATAATTCATTCAAATTTAATATGTGAAAGGGTTAAAATTTTTAAAGAAAATAAAAAAAATGATAATAATGATTTTTGATGTTACATTTTGAAATCTTTTTCTGATATTTAGTCATTAAAATTTTGTTTATTTTTGATTTTTAAACTGTAAACAGTTTAGTACGAAATTTAGAAATTATCTAATTTCTGAGATATTTTGGTCTTTTATATTCTGTAGAATATAAATAGACTGTGCGAGGGGGGGGAGTGGGAAAAAATTAAAAAAATAAAAATTTTTAAATGTCAAGTGTGGTTGTGCCAATTGCACGGCTTTCAACTTTTATGGAGAATTAAACTTCTTGCGAAAAATATTTTTAAAGGATAATGCGTCCTATGAAACATATAAGTGTTTTATGCTAAAACACTTAGTTAAAAGCGATAATATGAAAGTGAAAACTCTAAATATACTTTGGGAGAATAAAGCGTTATGGGAAACTTAGTGGTGTTTTATACGAAAACACGCTGTTTAAGGCAATAATATCAAAGCAAAACTAGACTGTGAATTGGAGCGTTACTGCTCCTTTTTAAAAGGCGTATTGCTTAATAAAAAATAATGCATTTAACTCAAGAGAACTGTTTCCAAATTTTCATATTTTCTTTCTATTCTTCTCTCCTTAAAATATATAAAAAAGAACTTCTTTATATTTTCGAGAATCCGGGTGATTCTTTACAAAATATAGTAACTATTCATTCCCATAGTATACTGAGCTTCGTCTTCTTTTCCATTGAAGTAAATTTCTCTATTTTTCGGCTCGTTCTTTTTCCTCTACTTTTTGGGAAAGGTATTCGACATCATATATATATATATATATATATATATATATTAATATATATATAATATATATATATATATATATATATATAATATTATATATTAATATATAAGCATATACATATCCATTTCTATTTCTTATAAAACAATTAATATATATATATATATATATATATATATCATATATATATATATATAATTAAAATTAATTCTTGTTTTTTCGAACAATGAAAGAGCGCAATCATAGTGTAGTTAGCTTTAAATTTTCCTTTCATAGTGATTTTACCTCGTCGTAAAAAAAATTCCTCACCGATAAACGTGTTCGTAGAAATTTCATAACCCTAATATAATTATATTATATATATATGTAATAATATATATAAATTATATCATATATATTTATATATATTATATATATATTATATATTTATATAAAAAAAATTGCCATAAATTCTTTAAGTTTGTAGGTATTAGATTTTAAATTCCAATAAATTAATACATTGAGCAAACAATTTTTATCAATTACAAATAAAATTATTGAATAAAAACACACACTAGCTTTCGCCGAATATATACGGCCTCTTCAGGTGAAGTTTTGACTGACTGTGAGCGAGTCCTTAATTGATGCATTTGGTGCTGAGTATTTTTTCTTTTTTTAGGAGGTTGTTATTTTTTCTGAAATCTTCTTATAGTATTTTGTGTTTTTCATTATTGTATTCTGTAAACTATCTATGTACATTTCACCCTGAATTTTGTTGAAGTTGTTGCTATTTTTTATACAAAAAGATTCGATCATTTTACGTTTGTTGTTGTCTGATGCGTAGATGATTGGTTCCATTCCATCTATATTGATTCTGTGGTTTTGATTACTTCTGTGGTGGGTTAGAGCTGAATTTTGGTTATCGATTGCCAGATCATGCCTGTGTTGGTATCTTCTTCTTGTGAATTCAATCGTCTCTCCTATATAAATATCTGTACAGTTGTTACATGGAACCTTGTAGATGCATTGAGATTTTTCGTAGTTTTTAAATTTATTTGGCTTCATA
>JABUQX010013373.1:0-2500 GCA_015478945.1 Trachelipus rathkii
GATTAATGATAAGTATATTTCACTAGTAATAAGTAAATCATCACCGTAGTTTCAAATCATTTAATAAAGGAATAGAGTAGAAGGGTTTACAACGTGACGTGAAAAATTACATATTGTGTGCTTACTATTAGTTATATTAGTTATATATATATATATATATATACATATATATATATATATATATTGGTTATTATACATACGTATATGAGTGTATATATATATATATATATTATATATATATATATACATATATATATATATATAATTTGTGATAATTCTTAATTTAACTAAATAATAATTATATTTTGCACTAAACTTATTATTAATTAGGTAATAATTAGGATTATTTACTAATTTTTATAAAAATAATAATTAAAAAAGCAATTTATGCCTAAAAAAAGATAAAAATTAAAAAAAAAATCAACAATTCACCAAACTTATATTTCCCAAATTTTTTAGGATAATAACAAACAAACCTGTCTATCCAGATTTTCATTTTATTTTCATTTATATAATATACAAATAGCCTTCATATATATTAAATGTTTGAAAAGTGAAATTTTTTTTTTTCTTCTACTTATTCGATCAGCATCAAATTTTCAGGGCTTGTATAGTCGGGCGAGACACATTTTGCTTTTACTAGATAATTTTTTTGTATACCCAAAAGAAAATTTTTAAAAAGCCAAAAAGATTTAGCCTTGTTTAAGAATTAAATCCAAAACTACTACATACATACAAAGAAGTTATCTAGCCGAAAAATGCGCATCTCCTCCGATACAAATGTCCTGAAAGTTTCATGCATATCAGATAACCAAAAAATATCCAAATTTTTCAATTTGAAAACCCAAAATAGTAGGTTTGAAAATCGACCAATGCTCAGATATGGGGTCAAATATTAAAATTCGCTCCAACACCTTTAGATATATTCATTCTGAAGTTATTAAGCTCTGGAAGTCATTTCGGAAAAATTTTAGGAGAGTTGACAAACAAGTCAAAACAGACTTTTCAACAAAAATGAAAATACCTCAACACAAATGACTACAGCACACAGAAATAATTTCAAACTTCCAAAGCGATTTGTTAGACGTCGTGAAAAGCTACAGTTTGGCGTTTATTTGATCAAAATCATGAAATTAATACGTCCATTTGTGGTCCCCAGGCCCAGTCCGGCTAATACTGAGCGCGCCCTGGCGGCGCGCGTTATGCTGTGAAGATAGGTTAGTAGTGAGATAAACCAGTGAGCGAATGCACTATTTGATGAAAGTTCCGCTTGAATGTCAAAGAGTATCCCCAAAATATTTTTTTAACTGAATGAAAATTAGCAAGAGTGATAGGGAGAACGATAATTTTTCCACTCCCGATACGCAATTGCCTCTAGCCTGAATGGCCAGAGATCAAGCACGCTCGAACCATGGATTATGAGGAGAGGAAGAAGATTTAGTCGAAGAAGGAATGAACCTGTCATCCCATCAACGATTACAGCTCCCACCTTATTGACAGAAGTCAAAGCGTCACCAGAGTCAGAGCAGTTATTCCAATTATAGCTAGCGTAGAAGCGATGCAAGGCCCCCAAACGGCAAGATCAAAGTGCCAGAAAAACGCATATATGGATGGAGTTGTTGGAAAGAAAGTATTAAAATTAAGAGATATAAGGTTGTGGTCAGAGTTACCAAAGCGAAGGTGGCGTATTTATAGAGAGAAGGACTAGTGGTGAAACATAGGTCAAGTCTGTTCAAGAATTGGTTATGACGATCCGGAATGTGAGTAGGTTCTTAATTAGTTAACTTAGACTGTTGAGAATAGAATGCTGAATGATTCGGCCTCCTCCCCACCTAAATCAGTATGAGAGGACCCCAACCATTCAGTGTTGTGTACATTGAAACTCCCTCAGTTTTAGAGGGACTCCTAGTATTTGGATGAAAAAGATATAACAGCGTCTCTATGAGGTTAGTAAGATATTCAAACAAAGTAAAATCTGTTCTCAGGTTAGAGAGCAGTAGCAGAAGCACAAGATTATTGTGGTAGAAAGAAGAAAGATTTTAAGCCTAACATCGTAGTTAGAGATTCTGAGAAGATCTTCGGAGACGTGTTACAGGATGTTTATGTTTATGTAGTCACATACTTCCAATTCTTCAGACTTGGAAATTATGAAATAAGTTATAGTTGAATATATTAAACGAGTTAGAGGAGGAATTTAGCCATCTGGGTCTGAGACAAGAGCAAAAGGTTAGGGTTAGAGCTAGGGTAGTATTCTATGGATGCAGAGTTTAGAGTAAGTCACGTGGATGTTGGTAAAGTAGATAGAAAAGCCAGCGTCTGTGCAAATTGCCATCACACACGCACGCACGCACAACCACAACAAAAACAAAAACCAAGGGTGAAATCAGGTTTTAAAATTGTTCACACACTAAAACCTAAATTTAAAACCGTAAATGTTAAAACGATAAAACCGTATTTACAAGTTATATATATATATATATCATATAGGTATATTATATAT
>JABUQX010013373.1:7500-27500 GCA_015478945.1 Trachelipus rathkii
TCCGGTTTCATTTTCAAATGGCGTTTCATTTTCAAATGACTCCCCTCTATATCGATTTTTTTTACCTATCACTGAATTCTTCTTTATACTCTTTTTCGGCATTCTTCTTCTTGTATTAAACGTTTCTTTACTCTTTCTTCCTTTTCAGCTGCTTTTTTTATCAATTCCTCCTAAAACATCCTTTCTTCCTTTCTGCCTTTGGACACAGAAGAATTGAATTGGCCTAACATATCTATTATATGACACATACAAAAACTATATTAGAACATTAGAAATATAGAGACAGTAATCACATGGGCTTTTCGAGTCTAGCAGACTATAACAAATAGGTTCTCCAGTTTTATCTTTTAAAATTGCGTTCTTTCTGCTTCTGTGTTGAGTCTTTCGTTTATAATGTTTCTCTCTGAAGACCTTCTTATCTATTAGTGCAATGCCGAAGCTTAGATATGTAATGCTGGAGGTTCTTATAAGGTATTCTTGTTTTTGCCAAAAATTACCGCTTCAGAAATTAAAAGTGGTGCACTTCTTCGCCTATATTTAATTTGACTTTCACATATCTTATAATATAAAATAATACTTGAAGACTTGAGCTAATATTTGAAGGTAAAGTTATGCTACTAAATATATTAGTTTCAGAGTATCAATCAGGTAGAGATTACTACCAAGTTTACATTTAAGAGCCATTTTTAACAAACTGCGAAACAAAAATGCGAACACTTCCCACGAACTTTGACACAATGCTGAAGTAACTGAACATTTATCTTAATGTTTGCAGCATCCTCTTCTTACCGTGAGTGCTACTGTTTGGCGGATAATATTAAATAGGATTTCAAGTACCATATCAAATCCTTTTTTTTTTATTTTACAAACTACAATATCAAATTTATTATACTGTTTGCTTATTTTACCATTATAATATCAGTTATTTTAATAAAATTATTTAACTTTCTGATTTTAAATTAAAGATAGCATTGACAGCCTTAGGACACGTGATAGTAGTATCCAAATGGGCCTGAATTTTTCCCTTGGGTTACTTTTTACCATCGGTTAGAAAAATGTCTGAAGGTGATACCCTGAAAAAATCAAAGCTAAAAATGAGGACCACCCAAAAATACATATATAAGTATATATATAGTAGAGCAGAAAGAGGTATATAAGTTATAGAGCAGCATAAAGAAAGAGTATATATATATATATACAGGGGCTGCAGGTATATATATATATATATATATATATAGAGAAGATAGGTATATATATATATATATATATATGTATATAGATAATAAGACCCTACAGCTGATAAGCCAAGCATTCTTGGATACCCAATAATTAATTAAAAAAATTGAACCTAAAACACTAATAATCATATTGTAAACACAAATTCATATTTTCGATTTCGTGTTAATTGAAACCAATTAAAGATCATTATATATACAAAAATTGTTGTATTTGGAGATATTAGTAAATATCTTTCTCGTGCAAAGAAATATGTTATATATATATATATATATATATTATATGTTATATATATATATATATATATATATATATATATATATATATATATATATACATATTTATATTTTGGGACATAGAATATATACATATACTATATGAGACTGACTGAGTATATATATATATATATATATATATATATATATATAGAGAGAGAGAGAGAGAGAGAGAGAGAGAGAGATTTAAAAGGAAGAAAGAAAGCTTTTTCAGATCTATAATAATCTATTCAAGCCCACTTATGTTTATTATAACGCACAACAATTGTCTCTAAAGATTCTTTCCCAAGGGAGCTAAAAGTCGCCATAGAAGTCGTCGTGGCTCGTGATTGCTTTCCGTAAGCCACAAAAGTATTTTACTATCAGATTGAAAAGAGTATCTCCTGCAAACAGAGATTAATGATGATCAGCAGTTTGCAATTTCTTCCTAGTATTAGGAGAGTTAAGCTTAACAATTGGGATACTCACGGATCAAATTGGCGAGAATGCTTTTTGAGTTGGGAAGTTATTGAGGTGAAAGGGTTAAAGAATTGTTACAGCTGGAAAGTTGGTTACTATGTTGGTTGTTATTGTTATTATTGGTTATTGTTGTTGTTATTTTGGTACATATATATATATATATATATATACATATATATATATAGTTATATGTTATATATAAGATATATATATATATATATTATATACATATATAGTATTTAGTGATGGACCTGATGTCAAAATTTGACTGTTTGCGGATGTGGATGGATCTTAAAGATGATGAGGATGCGGATGCGGATGCGGATGCGAATCTAGTAGATGAGGATGCGGATGCGGATGCGGATGCGGATGTTTATACTCTTTGAAGTTTGAATTAAAAATTATATATACCGTATATAGCAGATATATATATATATATATAAAGTATATAAGAAGTATATATATATATATATATATATATATATATATATATATATATATATATATATATATATATATATTTTATATTCTCTCACATATATATATATATCTGTGTGATGTGTAGATGACATGACATGATATGATAATATATATATATATATATATATATATATATATATATATATATTATATATATATATATATATATATATATATATATATATATATATAGAAATAGAGAGAGATATATATATATATATATATATATATATATATATATATATATATATAAAAGAATATATAGTGCTACATATCTTTACATCTTACATTCTCTCCCAGTCAGGCTTACGAGCCTGTCAGTGGGGCCAACCTCCGCTTCCTTCTTGTTCTATCCATCACGATCCCATCCGCCATCAGCTCATCCATTGCAGGCATCTGGTGTCTCCTCAATGAATCCTCTACTGTGTCTCTCCACCTCTTCCGTGGTCTTCCTCTCTCACTCCCTCCGGTCTCCACCTCCACCTCCTGCTGGCAACTCTCTCTCCTGCATCCTCTCCAGGTGTCCCCACCATCTCAGTCTGGCTGCGTCCACTTTATTCATCATGGGTTTCACACCCACGCTCTCCCTCACTGTCTCGTTTCTCACTCTGTCTCTTCTCGTCTTTCCAATCACTGTCCTCAACACATTCATCTCCGCTGTCTGAATTCTACTCTCCTCTCTCCCTGTCATGCTCCATGTCTCCGCCCTATACAACAGTATCGGCGTCAACACTCCCTCGTATATTGCTCTCACCTCTTTGTCCATATATTTATCTTTCAAGATGGGGTATACTGCTCTTACAGTCCTGCCATACTGCTCAATCCTACTCGTAATTTCCCTTTCACCCCCCCCCCCTTCTCTTCCAAGTGCTTCCTAGATATTTATATCTATTCACATTTTTAATCTCTCTACCGTCTACCTTCACTTCAACTTCTCCTCCTTCTCTCTGCTTACTACCATTATTTCTTTTTTTCCACATTCATATTCAATCCTGTTTTTCTCAACTTTTCTAAACAAAGCACCATTTGCTTCAACCTCTCACCATCTCCACCCAACACGCTGCAGAACATCTGTATATATGATGTATCCGTCAATCTCTTCTAAACTCTCTTTTACACCTCCTATGATTGTGTCCAAATACGCTATAAACAGCATCGGCGACAGCACACTACCCTGCCTTGCTCCAGTTTTTACCTCAAACCATTCCTCGTTTTTATATCCTGTTCTTCTTACCTTACTTATGCTTTTCACGTATGTACTTCTTACTGCCTTTATCACTCTGCCTCCAACTTCATAATTCCTCTCCGGAACTCTCCACAGCTTCTCTCTGGGTACAGAATCAAATGCTTTCTTTAAGTCCTATGAAGGTGATATATGCCTTCATATTGTATTCCATGTCTTTTCCTGTATCATTCTTAATTAATGCAAACATTAAATCTGTAGTAATTCTACCACCTCTGTACCCATACTGCTCTTCACTCAATCTTGGCTCTATTTTTGATCTTAATTTTCTTTCTAATATTCTTTCATATAATTTCTCCATGTGATTCATTAGTGAGATTCCTCTATAATTTTTACAATTTCCTGCGTCCCCCTTACCTTTATAAATGGGAACTATTATTGACCTTCCCCAACCTTCCGGCACTCTACTCTCCACCCAACACCTGTTCAGAAATCTCAGCATCAAGGCTCCCTCTCCTCCCTCCCTCAGCAACTCAATATTTATCCTATCCTCACCAGGAGTTTTTCCGCTCTTTATTTTTCCTTAACGCCTCCTCAAATTCCTCCTCCGTTATTACCTCCTCCTATTCTCCCCTCAACGTTTCTCTCCTCCTCCTCTCTCTCCTCCTCCCGGGACTGAACTTCCACATTCAACAACTCATCAAAGTACTCTATCCACCTTTTGTTTTTCCTCCGGGTTTACCAATGTTTCTCCATTTTTGTCTTTGATATTACATATTCTGCACTTCGTTCCTCTATACGTTCTTGCCAATGTAAAAATCTTCTTCTTGCTTTCCTTCATATCATCCATCAGTTCCTTTGCTAGCTTCTAAGCCACCTCCTCCTTTGCCCTCCCTCTTCACTCCCTCCGCTTCATTTCTTGCTTCCACGTACACGGCTCTAGATTATATATATATATATATTGCTGGTTATTGTTGTTATTATTAAGGTTGCTGCTGTTGTTATTGTTAGCAGTTGGAAGAAGATAGCATATATGATATTGCTGGTTGGCGCTAGCGTTGTTATTGGTTATTGGCATACATATATATTATATATATTATTATATTTTGTTTGGTTGCTGTTATTATATATATATATATATATATATATATATATATATATATATATTATTATATATATATGATATATATAAATGTTATATATATATATATATATATATTATTAATATACATATATATATATAATATATATATATATTATATATAAGTATTATATATATATATATATATATATGTAATATATATATATATTATATATATATATATGATATATATATGATATTGAAGATATTATGTATATCATATTATTATATTATTATTATATTGGTTATAAAGAAGATATGAAATACATATTATGCTATATTATTGTTATTATTATTATTATTATTACATACATGTTGTTGGCTATTATGATGCAAGAAATAGGTTGCTATTATTATTATTATTAGCATATATGTTATATATTATTATTATTACATATTATGAAGAAGTTATCTACATATTACATATACAGAGCATATATATATATTATATATATATTACATATATGTTGGTTATATATGATAGTGAGTTTGCAACATTTATATATACATAATATGTTGGTATATGCAGAGAGATTATATATATATATATATATATATATATACAGAAATTGAAATTTAAAATTACAATTATTCCCATAAACTCCCATGATAAAGATGACAAATATAATATTTATTTTATATGCATTTAATCAAATAGAAAACATCCGCAAACAGATTCATTGTAGAAGAGGACAGTGAGATGTGATGTGGATGTGCCGCGTTAAGTGAGGATGCGAATGCGCGGATGTCAATTTAGGTGCGGATGTTCCGCAAATGCAGATGCGGATGCGGATGTCATGTCCATCACTAATATAGCATATATATATATATGGTTATATATCAATAATTATTATTATATATATACATATATATATTATTATATGTATATATATATATATATATATATATATATAAAGAGTAAGTAAGATATGTTATTGTTGGTTTTTTATAAATAGTATTTGCTGGCTACTACAAAGAAGATATAGCAAAGTTGTTATGCTGAAAGGTTATTATTACAGTTGGTTATATACAGTTGCTGGTGCTATATGTATATATATATATATATATAAATTGTTAGGAGTATAAGGTTACTGTATACAGCAGCAAATTATATATATATATATATATATATATATATATATATATATATATATATATATATATATATATATATATATATATTAGATATGAGTGAGTAAAGAAAAGAATATGGTTATGTATAGAAATATATATATATATATATATATATATATATATATATATATATATATATAGTAAAGTTTTGTATACAACCTGCGAGACAACTTTTCGATATGAAATCGGAATAGAGATATATTAGTCTTATGTGGAGGAATTGACAGACCGAAGGTCTGTCAATGTCAATCCGACAAACAGACAAAACCGAAGGTTTTGTCTGTGTTTGTCTGTGGTTTGTCTGTGTTTGTCTGTGTTTGTTTGTATTATTTATTATTATTATTATTATTATTATTATTACGTCGAAGAAATTATGATCACGGAGTGATCATAATTTCGAGATGTGTTGTGCTCCGACTCCGACTCCGACTCCGACTCCTGCTCCGACTCCGACTCCGGCTCCGGCTCCGGCTCCGGGCGCGGTTCTTACTCCGGCTCCGACTCCGGCTCAGCTTCTGAAGTTTTTATTATTATTATTATTATTATTATTATTATTATTATTATTATTATTATTATTATTATTATTATTATTATTATTATTATTATTATTAGTAGTAGTAGTAGTAGTAGTAGTAGTAGTAGTAGTAGTAGTAGTATAGTAGTAGTAGTAGTAGTAGTACTGGTAGTAGTAGTAGTAGTTAGAGTTTATCGTATCAAGTTACATTCTGAGGGGGTTAGATGAGACATATCCTTGGTGAAGCGCCATTGTTATATCCCACCTGAAGTCCCCGAAGGGGGACCCCACCCTACTCGGTAACATAGTGTCTGTGTGAAATTAGCGAAATCTATGAGAGGACCAGGTATTGCTTGCTAAATACTCTTGGTATGTGAATCTGAGGAGTTGGCTCCGGCACCGTTGCTGGAGACTGCGGTGCTTAGTTAATAAACAGTCGTATAACAACAATAATACAGTGTGCTTTATATGTTATTGGATCTGTAGATTTTGAAAATAATGATTTGAAGTATCAAGAAAAAAAAATTAAAAATAAAAAATTAAAAATTAAATACAAATAAATAAATAAATAAAATTTACTTCTCTTTTTATGTTTATAACTTACAAATTTACGTTTTTACATAGCCTCAAAAGCAGTAAATCACTAAATCAAACACCATCCATCTACCTTCCTGTCACCCTCCTGTCCAGTTGTGATCTATTGATCTATTGATTATATCACCTTTACTAAATTTAAGTGAGCCTACATACCCTGGTAGCTAGTAAATCACTCTAACCAAACCAATTAGTCCAACTTCCTCCTAATCTATCTAGATCTATTGATCTATTTGATATACAAATTAGCTTAAAAATTTTCATAAGTGTTTTGCCACCCCAAAAGCAGTAAATCACTAAATCAAACCTCTATCCACCCTCCCTCCTGACCATCTGTGATCTATTGATCTTATTGATTAAGGTCAAATTTTTACTAAAATTTTCATGTTTTTACATGTACTCCCTAAAGCAGTAAAATCTACTAATCAAACTTAATTATCCAACCTCTCCCTCCGACCATCTGTGATCTAATATCTATTGATTGCAGCTTCCAAATTTTTTACTAAAATTTTCATGTTTTTTACATACTAAAGCAGAAATCAGTAAATCAAACCACTATCCACCCTCCCTCCTGACCATCTACAGGATCTATTGATCTGGCTGATTAAAATGCAAATTTACCAAATTGTTTAACATACCCTGGTAAATCACTGGACCAAAACCACTATCCAAAACCCTCCTCCTGATTCATTCAGCATCTGGTTGATTCAACATTATATCAGCCTTTTACTAAAATTAATTCGTTTTTATGATACCTCTAAATTAGTAATCAGTAAATCAAACCACTGTCCAACCTCCCTCCTGACCATATCGCGATCATCCTGATCTGCTGATCTATTTATTTATTGATTCCAAGTCACTTTTCTTTATATCATTTGAATAAAAACATAAATATAAACTAAGTTCTCTTTATACAACATCAACAATATATATGACGTAACGAAAGTTTTCACATTAATAAAACTTACTTAGCACTCACGTCTGAAACTAATGAATAATGCATGAAATATAAACTAACACATCTTAAACAGAATAAACTGTAAAATCATAAAGAATTAGAAGTCTCCAGCCACACTTAAATAACAAAGTAAAGTAACTTAGAATATAAAGTATGTCAAAAATGTAACTCACTTACACTTTTTTCAATGATGTGTTCTGTTATTTTAAAGCATTAAGACTGTAATATTTAACAAAAATCATCACAACATTATTACTAACACAGATCAATGAATATACTTAACATGTGTTTTGGCATTAATAAAGCTATTATATCGTTACATGAATCCAAGAAATAGCACAAAGAGCAAAACCACATATTTACCTTTAAACACTTAAATAAACTAAGAATACGAATTGAAAGCCTGAGTTAACAAACAGTAAAGTAACTTGTAACATAGCGCACAAAACGCAACTTATTCAGACCTTTATTTGTTATATTCCTAACATAACGATAAAGACTTACATTGGAACATGGTAATATTTGTAACAAAATTTACCATAACCTTGTAAATTATCATACAGAAGAAGGGAAAAAGTATGCTGAACATAAACAAAGTCTTCAACATTAATAAAACTAACATTGCGTAATAACTAAGAAAGCCAATGCGAAGAAGACAAACTAATACAAACTTCATTAGCTGGGGAATAAATCGAAAGAACATTTCAACAAAAGTTCCCACACTTTAACAATTTCCAAAAGGGTCTTAACATGGTACGAAACATTTAATCCAATTCACTTTTCAGCATATTCTGGCTATTAATCGCAATCGCCACAGTGCGGGGCTTAACTGGTCACAACATTGGTTAATTATCATGCAGAGCAGCGAAAGTAGCTAACGTAACAAAGTTTTACATCAATAAAGCTAACATATCGCGTTATGAACTAGCTTGTGTGGTAATACTGATGACTTTGAAAACCATTTCATCAAGGTAACTTTGTTAACATTAAATGCTTTATGTGTTTAACTCTGTAACGTCTGTGAACAAGAAGGTATGCAAACGTAACTTATTTTTACTTTTTTCAAACATATTCCTAACATATGAATGTTAATCTTACACATTGACACAGAAAATATTTAACTAAATTTTCTCTAATATTTGTTTAATGAACATCAACGAATATATTTAACAATAAAGTCACACTAATAAACTACATATAAATATGAATCCAAGAAAATACTGTATTGAAGACAAATCCTAACAGTTAAATTACACTCCTAATAAACGATATTAACAAAAACCACCTCAAACACTGTAGCAATTAACTAAGACATGTAAAAATCGTATCCTATTTTACACTTTTCAAGATATCTCATAAAGATATTAATCAAAGCATCTTACATTGACACAAAGGATTTACTAAAAAAAAAATGATTATGAATCATACTAAACTATCATAACATAATTCATTTATAGCATTTAATATAGCAGCTTCTTTTGTATTTCATTTCTCTTTTTTAGACTCATCCTCCTTTATGTATCACTAATCTCAAATATGGTAAAATGATTATAGTGTTTTTAACCCATTTATATAAAGATGGGTCATTATTTATATTTGACTGCAGAGCTAAGCATGAAGTGGTTTCATTCTCATGCATTATAAATGACACATCGTGGGAATAACGAAACCTCAGGAAGATATCAAATAAACGCAAGTGTAGAGAGGCGGTATACGCTCATCGTATCAACACTGCGTAAAAACATCCCTACTTTGAAGAAAAATAGTATAAAAACATCCTTCATGAATGAGATTTTTCTTTCAACCAATCAGTGAGCAACAAGAATACACTAATGAATGAACGAAATATCAGTTCAGTATGTATATTCTCTCCTTTCTTCAGATTTTAAATAAACAATAAAACAATAACAACAAGTAACATAGTACAAAGATAAGTTCTTTAGATACTAACCAACGAATATATGTACAAACGTAACATTATGTTCTTTGTTATTTAGTCAAAGCTTGAACATAGCATACTCAGAAACTACAAAAATAATAAAATACTCCATCAATTCAACATATAACTTGCACGAATAAATTGAAAGTTAATATTAACAAAAGTTCCACACTTAACCACCTGTAAAGTAACTGACATTGTGCTACAAACGTAACTCTGTATTCATGTTTTACTAAACATAGTTTCTAAACATAATAATTGTTACTTACATTGACACAGTAATATTTAATGCAATTTACTATAACCCTGCTTGACTATCATACAGAGCAGCAGCAAAAGAACACAAAGCCTTAATATTAATAAAGTTAACATATTACATAACCCGGAATCAAGAATATGATGTACAAACACAACCCAACAGACAATCTTTTTACGTAATGAATTAAACTACTAATGATTAATAAATCTCACCACTTAATGTTATGCACCTTTAACATCGTACAAATGTAAAACTATTCCACACTTTTTTCATGCATATTCTAATGATATCAATGTTAATTCTTTACATTAACATCAGTATTGTTTAAATTAAAGTTAAAGATAAAACCCGCGTTCTAATCATCATACTGACAAAGAATATAATGCTAACATAACATCAACTTCGTAATATTTAACACAAAATTCATCATAACCTCGTCTAAATATCTGGTAATCTGAAGTTAATACTGCAAACATAAAGTTGAACCTCAAATATAACAGTATGCCAAATAACAAAAATTTTATATCTAACACAACACAAACAAGTTCTTGAGTAAAATATCAATAGTAAAGGTAATACCACTGATTTTAAAGAAAATCAGTAAATCAGTAAATCAAACCAACATCCAACCACCCTCCTGCAATTGTTCCACTGCTTAGATCTATTGATCTATTGATTCAAGCCTGTATTTCGTTATCATTTTTGACAAACATAACATAAAATGTTTTTATATAGCCATCCCATTTAATATATGTTAACTGGTCAAAGCTTTTAGTGATCATAAAGTTAACAAATCATAACTGCGACTAGGAATATAAATGTACAAATGCAAACCCAACATACCTCTCGTGTATGAATAATCAGCTAACAACATCCTGAAAAATCTCACTGATCAAGGTGGCAAAGTAGCAATATGGTCAATGTCACCTGGATATGTTCCAAATTTTCGACATAATAACAGGTAAAAGTTTTAATATCTAACAAAATCCCTTAAACAAAGATCAATCTATCAGATGCCAATTATCTTGAAATTGACATTATCTTCATCAAAGTGTCACTCGGTTTGAGTATAACATCATTTGACCTAGATTAACGTGTAGATATTAGTGAAAAGTTTAGTAGGGCATACCTATCATTACCAACAAAACTTAACTTCCATGCTCACGTTTCTAAACACATCATCGCGTCAGTTAACACAGTAATATCTTACAAAACTCATCATTTCTAACAAATCAATGTTATTTCCACATCGTCATAGTAATATTTAACATAACGTACCTAACTTACGAATAAATAGTTTTCATTAACCAAGAGTATCTAAAGCAACACATTACCTTCCGAGAGAAAACCCAGGGGGATGCGCCCCTTGAAAGGGTGTGAATCCTGCGAGGGGGGATCACCCCCTGAAGGGGTGTAAGCGGGCTTTAGGCCTCAGCCCGAAGGCTGAGGCCTTACTCCTTCTCCTTCGGAGGGGTAAAGACGAATGTGTTAGGTGCGCCCTAGACTTTTGGTAATGTCTACGTTAATCACAGGTCAAATGATGTTATACTCGAAACGAGTGACACTTTGGTGAAGATAGTGTCAATTCATAGTTCAAGATGGTGGCATCTTTGATAGATTGGTCACTTTGTTAAGGGATTTTGTTAGATAATACGGCTTTACCTGTTGCTAATATGCTCGAAAAGTGGGAACATATCGAGTATTGTATGACCTGTTAGCTACTTTACCTTGATCAGTAGGGAATTTTTCAGGATGTTAGCTGATTATTCATACGCGAGGTATGTTAGGTTTGCATTTTGTACATTATATTCCTAGTCGCGGTTATGATTTGTTAGCTTTATTGATGCTAAAGTCTCCCTTGCTTTGGTTACATATTCTGTGTTGTATTACAAAGAACTTATTTCTTTATGTTATGTTTTGTCCAAAATGATACTTGAAATATGACTTGAACTAATAGATCAATAGGATCAAAAAGGGTGGTGGTAGAGAATCGCTGGATGGGTGGTTTGATTTCATTGATTTACTGATTTACTGATTTAAAATCAGTACTTATTACGCTTACTGTGATATTTTACTCAAAGAACTTATTTTTATGTTATGTTAGGATAAAATTTTTGTTATTTTTTGTTATGTTTGGTTAAAACTTTGTTATGTTTGCAATTATTCGCTGGGGATTATGATATTTAGACGAGGTTATGATGAATTTTTTGTGAAATATTACGAAGTTGATGTAAAACATTTGTTACGTTAGCATTATATTCTTTGTCAGTATGATGATTAGACAGGCTTATGCTAAACTTCTTTGTTAAATATTACGATGTTAACGTAAAATTAACATTGATATGTTAGAGATATTGAAAAAGTGTGAATAGTTTTACATTTGTAATGATGTGTTAGGTACTTTTACTGCTGTTGTTGGGTAAAGTCTTGTTAATGTTGCGTGGCTTCATTCGTAATGCAAGCAAGGTGTTAGGTTTGTCGTTGTACATCATATTCTTAGTTCAGGTTATGTTATGTTAGCTTTATTAATGTGGAAACTTTGTTACGTTAGCATACTTTCGCTGCTCTGTATGATAATTAAACAAGGTTATGATAAATTCTTGTTAAATATTACTGTGTCAATGTAAAAATTAATGGCACATGTTAGTGAGCCATGTTTGGTATGGTATGAATAGGTTAGTATTTGTATGCAATGTCAGTTACTTACAGGTGTTAAGTGTGGAACTCTTTGTTAATGTTAACAGTTTATTCGTGCTAAGTTTTGACAGATTCGTCGTTGTACATTATTTTCTTAGTTCTGGTAATGTGCTACGTTAGCTTTATTAATGTGAAACAATGTTACGTTATAGTATATATTCGTTGGTTAGTATCTAAAGAACTTATCTCTTGTACTATGTTATTGTTGTTGTTGTTGTTGTTGTTGTCGAACGATAATATATACCCCTTTGAACTGATATGGTTCATTCGTAATGTCGTATTCTTTGTTTCAGCATTTCTTCTGATTGGCCGGAAAGAAAGAATTTCATTACATTTAAGGGTTGTTTATACACTATTTTTTTCAGTAGGATAGTTTTTCGTTGTCAGTGTTGATACGGTGACATCTCCCTACATCTCTACGCTTGGTTGTTGATATCTTCACAAGGAGTTTCGTTATTCCCAATGTATCATTTATATTTAATCGTAAACTGAATGGCGACTGCTACATTGCTTGTATTCCCGCCAGAGGGTCAATATAATAAGTAATGGGCATCACTTTACGTAAATGTTAAAGCATAAAATCATTTTTCATGTTTTGAGCTGGTAGCCTTTTGAAAGGAGAGAATGAGCCCAAAAAGAGATAGCTCCCCAAAAATCCTTTACTCTTATTCTGTCTCACTCATTAGGGCACATGATATTAGGTATTTTGCTTATGATACATTTCCTTTTTTTCTTTTTGATAAAATGCGTCACTCACAGGTGGCCAACAAAAGATTAACGTAATAATATAGTAGAGATATGCTTGGAAAAAGCATAGACAGGGATACGTTTCCTTTTAAATGTAAGTCAGTTACCTAATTTTAGCAAGTTGTATGTGGAACCTTGCTCAATGTTAATATGTTTAATAGGGGCGTAAGCGTTTGTGTGTTAGGTTTTGTCTTTGCACATTATTCTTCTTTAGTTCTAGTTCATGTTACGCTATGTAAGTTTTATTGATGTGGAAACTTTGGCTGTACGTTAGGAGTACATTTATCTGGGGAGTTGATCAGCTATAGAAGAACCAATGTTGATGAGAAAATTCTTAGTTAAATGCAGTTACTGTGTCGTAACGGGAAGATTAACGTTAATATGTTAGAGATATGGTTGAAAAAAAAGTAAGAATAGGTTATTTTATAGGCACTTATGTTAGGTAATTTTTGACAGGTATAAGGGTGAAACCTGCAGCTAATGCTACCAGCCTATTCATGTTTATATGTGGAAGCAGTTTGTCGCTGCACATTATTTTCTTAGTTCATGCTACGCTATGTTAGTTTTATTGATATGGAAACTTTGTTACGTTAGCATGCTTTCGCTGACCTGTATGATAATTAACCAATGTTGTGGATAAATTTAGTTAAATGTTACTTGTGGCAGTGCAAGATTAACGTTAATATGTTAGAGACATTTGAAAAAGTAAGATTAGGTTACATTTCGCGTACCATGTTAGTTGCTTACAGGTGTTAAGTGTGAACCTTGTTGATGTTAACAGTTTATTTGTGTGTGTGTTGTGTTAGGTTTGTCTCTTTGCAACATTATTTTCTTAGTTCATGTTACGCAATGTTAGTTTTATTAATGTGAAACTTTGTTATGTTAGGCATACTTTCGCTGTTCTGGTATGATACTCACACAAGGTTATGTGTAATTTTTATATAGTACACATATCATGTTAATGTAAAATTAACATCGTTATGTTGAGATGGTAATTTGACAAAGTCTGAATAGGTTACGTTTTTGTGCGCTATGTTAGTTACTTTTACTGTTGTTAAGTCTCGAAACTTTGTTAATGTTAACAGTTTATTCGTGTTTAAGGTGATAGGTTTGTCTTTGTACATTATTTTTTTCATGTAACGATATGTTAGCTTTATTAATGTGAAACCTTTAATGTTAGAGTATATTCATTGATCTGTATGATAATTTTAGGTAAGGTTAAGATAAATTTTTGTTAAATATTACAGTCCTAATGTAAATATCAGTGATATGTTAGGAAAAGTGTAAGTAGGTTACGCGTTTTTGTATGCTATATTAGTTACTTTACTGTTGCTAAGTGTGGAACTTTTGTTAACGTTTACAGTTTATTCCTGTTTAAGATGTGTTAGGTTTGTCTTTGTATTACTATTTCTTTCTTGTGTTCAGATGATGTGCGTTAAAGTTTTGATTTAATGTGAACCTTTGTTACGTCAACATATTATTGATTGATGTTTGTATAAAGAACTCTGATTTTATGTTATGTTTATTCAAATGATACTCGAAAAAGTGACTTGAATCAATAGATCAACAGATCAATAGATCAAGGATGGTCATGAGGGTGGCCTGATGCTGGTAAAGGATATGCTTGATTTACTGATTTACCGCTTTAAGGTATGTAAAACAGCAAATTTAGTAAAATGACCTTAATCATTAGATCAATAGATTTACAGATGTCTGGGAGGGAGGTTGGACAGTGGTTTGATTTAGTGATTTACTGCTTTAGGGTATGTAAAAATTCAAATTTTTTACGAAATGTGACTCTAATCAATAGATCAATAGATCACAGATTGTCAGGAGGGAGGGTGGATAGAGGTTTGATTTAGTGTGATTTACTGCTTTTAGGGTATGTAAACATGAAAATTAACAAAATATGACTTTAATCATTAGATCAATAGATCACAGATGGTCAGAGGGAGGTTGGATAGTGGTTTGATTTAGTGATTTATTGTGCTTTAGGGTATGTAAACATGAAAATTTTAGTAAAAATTCTGACCTTAACTGATGATCAGGTAGGATCAAGCAGATGGCTAGAGGGAGGGGGTGGGATAGAGGTTTGATTTAGTGATTTACTGCGTTAGTATAAAACATGAAAATTTTAGTAAAAATTTGACCTTAATCAATAGATCAATAGATCATAGATGGTCAGGGAGGTTGGATAGTGGTTTGATTTATGATTTACTGCTTTAGGGTATGTAAAACATGAAAATTTTAGTAAAAATTTGACTCTAATCAATAGATCAATAGATCACAACTGACCAGGAGGTGATAGGAAGGTAGATGGATGGTGCTTTAGATTTAGATTTACTGTTTTTAGGCCAAGGTGCGTAAAAACGTAAATTTGTTATAAACATAAAAGTGTAAGAAATTTATTTTTTTATTTGTTTTTCTATTTTATTTTTTTTATTTATTTATTTTTTTTTTTTTATTTTTTTTTATTGGATAGTTCTGAAACCATTATTTTCTAAATCTACAGATCCAATAACATATGAAAGCATTACCATATTGTTGTTATACGACTGTTTATTAACCCGGCTCCGCAGTGGCTCCAGCACCGGTGCCGGGAGCCAACTCCTCAGATTCACATACCAAGTATTTCTTGAAACTCAACTCTGGAATCCTCCACCAAATTTGTTACCATGAACACTTTGATTTTTATGGTGGGGTTCTCTTTCAAATCCAGTGGGATGTAACATCGTATACACACATCAAGGATATGTCACCATCTAACCCCTCCAAATTTTAACCTGATATGATAACTCTAACCACTACTACACTACTAGTACTACCACTACTACTACTACTACTACTACTACTACTACTACTACGCCACTACTACTACTAATAATAATAATAATAATAATAATAATAATAATAATAATAATAATAATAATACAATAATAATAATAATAAGCTGCCGGAGTCGGAGCCGGAGTAAGAACTGCGCTCGGAGCAGAAGCCGGAGCCGGAGTCGGAGTCAGAGCAGGATTTTTAGTCGGAGCCGGAGCCGGAGTCGGAGCATAATAGGAATTTCGAAAATCATGATCACCTAAATCATAAACTCTTGATCGTAATAAATAATACAATAATAATAAATACAAACAAACATAAACAAACATAGACAAACATAGACAAACATAGACAAAAACCTTTGAGCTTTATCTGCTTCATGATTTCTGACAGACCTCGGTCTGTCAATTCCTCCACATAAGACTAATATATCTCTATTCATTCATATCGAAAAAAGTGGCCGCGCACAATGTTCACTTACTTACTGTGGGTGTGAGATTTATTTTTTTTGTAAATATATATTTATATATATATATATATATATATATATATATATATATATATATATATATATATATATATATATATATATATATATATATATATTGTTGATACAAGAAGAAGCATAGTTATATATAAATATATTGCTGGGAGCAGTACATAAGGTTGGTTATTGCTGGTTGTTAAGATATATATATATATATATATATATATATATTATAGTTGTCACCACCACTCACAGTGAGTTGAAGTATATATAGTTAGTTATATATATATATATATATATATATATATATATATATATATATATATATATATATATTTTTATTTATTATTTATTTATTTATCACACTCATCTTCTTATAAAAACAGACTTCCGGACATATCTTATATTTGGACGTAAGGTAATCTATATAATCATTATAAACAAATTGTTTAACTTTATTAACTATATTATATAGTTCCATTCTTATATGTATGTAACTACAAAATTGAGCATTGCAAGTAGTTGGAGAAACATTAGGAATATTTTTTTTAAGTTTTTATCCTGTGGAAAGGAAATTTTCACTAACAGTTTAAATAAAAATTCATACACACCAATGCCAATGAATCCTAATGAATTAGTAAATCAATACTTTAGTAACAATCATGTTTCCAACAAACAAGATAAATATTTAATAGTTTGTGTGGAATTTATAATTTTAAATTCTAAAATTTTCATTTTAGTCTGTTTTTTTACGGGTCGGTGCAACATAGGTACGACATTGATTCAGTAAACAACCGTCAGAAAGATACAATATATATATATTATATCAAATATAAACATACAGTTGAAAAATATTATAAATATATATATATATATATATATATATATATTATATATATATATATATATATATATATATTATACATATATATTATATACATATTGCTACTGGCTACTACGTTATTATTACTATTTGCTGGCTGGTTGCTATTAGCATATATATTGTTGGCGGTGCTATATATATGCATATTGGTTATTATTGTTGGGAGCAGCAGCATATATATAAGGCGTTTATATGGCGGCGCGGCGCGGCATATAGGCTGGCTGGCTGGCTGGTTGCTGCTGGTTGGGCTGGCTACTACATACAGTTATTGGAGTTGGCTATATATAGTACACATTTCCATATTGCTGGCTGGCTATTACTACATAGTTATATATAAGAGTATATATATATATATATAGTATATAGTATATGAAGAGAGTATATATATATATACATATATATATATTAGAAAGGTCAACTAATGTCTTGTCTGTGCGATGCGGTATGGTAAGTTGCATTTCCGCTTCATTCGAGCAATTCGTTGCACAATGAATAGTTGTTTATATTAAAGAAAAAACTCTTTAAAAACTTATCTATAAAATGAATTTCCACTATTTATAAAGGTTACATAAATTAATATAATATATATATATATATATATATATATATATATATATATATATATTATATATATATATATATATATATATATAAACTATTAAATTAGATATATATATATAGTTAGATAGTGAGTTATATATATATATATATATATATATACATATATATATATATATATATATATATAATAATAATTGATTCCTCCCCCATCATATGTCTGGCCGAAATTTCTAGAGTGATCAAGATTCAAGAAAAAAAAGTGAAAATGTGTGTCTACCGAAGTAACCGAACACATACCCCACCGTGAGGGAGTTTAGAAGGGTACAGAATCTTTCCAACTAACATTGCATTATTGTCATACCATTACCGTACCGTACCGTACCGGGTCTTATGTCTTAGTTGCTTGGGCATAAATTTATTTACAAGATGTTCCAAAAACTAAATGCTCTTAAAGACAAGCTAAATAATTTAGTATGATTTTCTGTCAAAAAACTTTAAAACCTTTGAAACGTAATAATAATAATAATAATAATAATAATAATAATAATAATAATAATAATAATAATAATAATAATAATAATAATAATAATAATAATAATAATAATAATAATAATAATAATAATAATAATATGTTGGACAAATAATTATATTCTAAATGATGTTTTTTTTTGTTTTTTTTTCATCACATTCTCAACTTTCAAAATATTTTTGTCCAATATTTATTTATCTTTACCGTTTGTTTATCATGTAATCTGTGAGTAAGTTTACTGGTAAATCGTAATTGTTCAAGGATATTTCACGTTTATATTATTTGTTCAGTTGCCCAAGGAAATTGCTGAGCACGATTTGCCAGTCAGCATGTACGCGGGAAAAAGAATCAGCCAGTTAAAATCATTTTGCAAATGATGCTCTCTCTCTCTCTCTCTCTCTCTCCTCCTCCTCTCCTCCTCCTCCTCCTCCGAGCACACATACACACATACACACATACATACACATACATATATATAAATAGACTGAAAAATGGAAAGCAATTATATTTTTATGTACTTATATATATATATATATATATATATATATATATATATATATATATATATATATATAGAGTATATATAAACTCTGGCTAATGGCCAGAGGCCTAATAAATTCTCCCGGAGTTGGAAAGAACCAGAATCCAAGGCCAAATCAATTCGTCCGACATGCCCCGGTACACACATTTAAAGGCAGTAAGTCAGTAGAGCAGAAGCTAAAAAAAATAGATGGAGGAAATAAGTTTAGACTTAATAGGGAGTACATGAAATGTGTAAGGAGCAATGTGGTGAAGTCTGTGAGCAAGTTTGAGAGAGAGAGATGATAGCTCTTCTAATGGAGGGAGGTACCCACAATCCACAGAGATCTGAAGAGCAGTGGCCATTGTTTTAGCGATAGTATTTAATGAGAGTGGTGCAATAGTTCGACGGGCTTAGAGAGATTGGAGAGAGAGTAGAAGAGTTAAGAGGTCTAAAAGCCTTAGACTGCATTTATATCAAGGAGAACAGTGTGTGTGTGTGCGGATTCTCCTTTCAAGGGCGAAACACGCCCTTATACAGGGCAAGTAACTCTCGTGGTGGAAGTTCTGAAGGCGCCT